>JASDQU010238039.1:0-13478 GCA_032191745.1 Picea mariana | reverse complement strand
GCCCATGATCCTCTGTGATCCAACGACCTAGATCATATCGGGATTTCACATTTCGTAAAGTTGGAGGACTACTCACCTCCCTTCTTTTGACTTCTTATTTTCTGAAACCCGCTCCAAATCAACATCCCAAGACATTCCTCCATCCAACGATCGAGATCTCCTCTTCACGAACTTGGACTTCGTGAGTTCTTGCAACTCTTCCCTTAACTTTACCGATTTGCAAGTCAGTGAAATGTTGAT
Organism: Picea mariana; assembly: GCA_032191745.1. NCBI lineage: Eukaryota > Viridiplantae > Streptophyta > Pinopsida > Pinales > Pinaceae > Picea > Picea mariana. Next base: position 13,238 of record JASDQU010238039.1, on the reverse strand, counting down.
CTACCGTCACGTGTCCTATGGATCCAATGGTTCATATATCATCATGACTTCTCATTTCACGGAGTTGAAGGACTACTCACCTCCCTTCTCCCAACTCCTATTTTTTCAAAACCTATTCCAGATCGACGACCTACAACCTTCTGCAATCCAATGGTTGTGATGAAATCACAAACTTGGACTTCATGAATTCTTGCTTCTCTTATCTCTAGCTGATGCTTCCTCCCGACTTGGAATAAATTCTAAGTGTCAAAAGCCTCGAACTTTGATCCTTCTGCAAGTCCTGATGAATTTGGGACTCATCTGTGTTTCGGAAAAATGCTATCTCCATTGAGATTTGGCAATGAAGTTAACCTCAGCCCTAGCACACACTTGTGCTCTGCGTGTAACTCTATGTTATTCCTCCTAAGCTTTGATTTCACAATTTTTCATTAATCATGCCATTGTTTTTGTTTTTCTTGACATCAATGACAAGCAAACTCTTCCTGTAAACATGCCAACAATCTCCCCCTTTGGCATTGATAGAAACCCTGAAAGACTGCACTTTTCTACTTAGACCTCCAATTGTATCATCCATAATGCATTGTTTCTCCCCCCTTGACATCAATGTCAAAGAAAACATGCTCCCCTTGAGCTATTGTAGTACTTTTCAGAGGTATCAGATATTAAACCAACACATACTCTCTCTGACAGGATCGACTATTTTAACTTGATAATAGGGTCACACCCAACTTCTGGCATAGATACTTAAACTGAGCTCGTGAAATAGGTTTAGTGAAGATATCATCAATTTGATCTTTGGATGGAATATAATGCAAAGAAACCACAAAGTTGGTTACATTTTCCCTCAATAAGTGATACTTGATGGGTAAATGCTTGGTCTTGGAGTGAAAGACAAGATTCTTTGACACACTAATTGCACTGGTATTATCACAATGAATTAGGATCGGTGCGATATATTTTACCTCCAAGTCCGCAAGTGTCTGAATCATCCACAATACTTGGGTACAACAAGTGGCAGCTGCAATGTATTCAACTTCTGTAGTTGATAAGGAAATGGAACCTTGTTTCTTGCTCAACCATGATACAAGGGAATATTCTAACAAGAATGCACCTCCACTTGTGCTTTTTCTTTTATCCATGCAGTTAGCCCAATCAACATCTAAATAGACTGATAGCTGAAAATTTTTGATTCCTAGGATACCATAGGCCATAGTTCATTGTTCCTTCCAAATATTTGAATATTATTTTGATAGTTATCAAATGACTCTATTTAGGTGCAGAATTATACCTTCCTACCATTCCAACATCATGCATTATGTTTGGACGAGATGTTGTGATATACAAAAGGATGCATATCATAGACCTATATAAACTCTGATCAACATTAGGTGAGTCATCATCCTTTCTTAGCTTGCATCTAGTGACCATAGGTGTGCTCACAGGTGTAGAATCTTCCATTTGAAACCTTTTCAATATTTCTCTTAGATATTTCTATTGAGAAAGATATAGTCCTTCAGACCTCTAAGTAATTTGCAGACCAAGAAAAAATGACAGTTCCCCTATCATAGACATTTCAAATTCAGACTGCATGGAAGAAGCAAACCATTTTACCAGTGAAGCATTATTAATTCCGAAGATGATGTCATCTACATAGACCAACACAATGAGAAAATCTTTACCCTATGCTTTGATATATAGATTGATGTCAACTGTTCCTCTCTTGAACCCTTTGTCTTGAAGATACTTATCCCATCTGTAGTACTAGGCACAAGGAGCTTGTTTCAGCCGATATAAGGCTTTCTTTAGATTGCAAACAAAGTCAGGGTTGTCTGACAGTTGGAAACCTTTTGTTTGTTCCATATAGACTTCTTGTGTTAGATATCCATTTAGAAAAGTTGACTTGACATCCATTTGATAGAATTTAAACTTCTTATGACAAGCATAGGCAAGAAACATTATAATAGCTTCTAATCGTGCTACGGGCACAAATATTTCATCAAAATCCAGTCCTTCTATTTGAGCATACCCTTTACATACCAATATGGCTTTATTCCTGACAATTTGTCCTTGTTCATTAATTTTATTCTTAAACACCCATTTGGATCCAGTTACATTCTTATCTTTCGGTCTAGGAACAAGTTCCTAAGGGTTATTCTTTTCAATCTGGTCCAGTTCCTCATTCATTGATTTTAACCAATTTACATCTTTACTGGCTTCATTAAAGTTCTTGGGTTCCACCATGGATATGAAGGCTATATGCGATTTCTTGGTGTCTTTGATTATCCTTCTTCTGGTTTGTACACCTTTGTCTTTCTCATCAATTATTTGAATTGCAGGATGATTCTTTTGAGTAATTTTGGAGGAAGGATTTGATGATGTCTTCTGATTTGAGTCTGCCTGAGTATTTGTATCTTAATCATAATCAGAGTATTCTTTTTCTTATTCTTGGACCTGTTCATCTTTAGCTTCAATTGTTTCCTCTGTAAAAGACTCAATATTGCTCACCTCTCTTACTGGGACTCCTTCATCAACCTTTAAGTCAATACAGTCAACTAATTTATGCAATCTTTTATTAAAGCATATATATCCTTTACTATTGGTAGAATATCCTAATAATATGCCTTCATTAGCCTTGTCATTGTAGTTTCCAAGGTTTTCATTATTATTCTTTATGTAGCACTTACTCCCAAAAAATTTGAAGTGTTTGATTGAAGTAGGTCTTCCATACCACAGTTCATAAGGTGTCTTGTCACTATGTGGTCTGAGGTGGGCTTTGTTAAGAACATGGACTGTTGTGTGTATTGCTTCTACCCAGTAGGTTTGACCAATGTTCTTCTCATTCATGATTGACCTGGCCATTTGCTGAACTGTTTTGTTTTGCCTCTCAACTAGTCCATTTTGTTGTGGAGTTCCTAGGATGGTGTATTCTTTCTTGATCCCATGTTTATCACAGGATTCCTTGAAATCACTTGACATAAGTTCTCCTCCTCTGTCAAATCTTACAACCTTTAATATGCTGCCTGTTTGATTCTCAGTTAAAGCCTTAAATATTTTAAATTTCTCAAATGCTTCAGATTTTTCTTTGAGAAAAGCAACCCAAGTGAGTCTAGATTAATCATCAATGATCAGCATGAAATAGTTTTCCTTACCTATGCCTTCTTGTCTTGATGGTCCACATAAATCCATATGAACTAATTGGAGTGGTTTCTCTGTTGAAGTAGAGCTCTTGGATTTAAATTGTGTCCTAGTTAGATTTCCTACTTGGCAGGGCTTACACACAGAATCTTGTGGCTTTGATATTCTTGGAAGATCTTTTACTGCCTCAAGTTTTTTGAGCTTGATTAAGTGATCAAAGTTTAGATGTCCAAGTCTCCTATGCCATAACCAAATTTCATCATGTTTTCTTATATGAAACTCTTCTCTATATTCTTTCAGCACATATACATTATTATCTATCCTTATTCCTTTAGCCACCACTTGTCCTGATTTTATAGACTTTATCTTGCAATCCTTGGAAGTGAACACCACTTCACATCCTCTGTCACACATTTGACTTACATTGAGAAAATTATGTTTCAACCCATATACAAGTAGAACATCTTGGGATTTTCCTTTGCCATTACTTAAACTCACCATCTGATGCAGACCCCCTATCCCTCTTAAGGGTTGCGTGACCTCCCGATCAAGATCTTCTGGTTCTAGAGCTGAAATGGCTCTTTTAGTTCCAAAATGGAACCCTTCGAATGAACACACAGGTCCCCCACAAATTCTCAATTGGATTTTCCAAGCGCCAAGCATGAGCTCCCACAACACATGACCAAGAGCCGTGACCTTGCGTTAAGCCAAAAATGGCGCTTGTCATGGACTGTAACTTCACAAGTCAAGCATCCCATCCCTTTGTCCTTGGAATCCTCGGTCGCTGAAATGCCAAAATATCATGGATCAGGACTTCACAAGTCAAGCGTCCCATCCCTTCATCCTTAGAACCCCCAGTTACTGAAATGCTGAAAATTCCCAGCACCTATTCCTTCAGGTTTTCGCATTTTGCAAAATTAGAATGCAAGGGATTTCTCTGTTCCTTGGAATCCCTGGTTGTCGGAATGCCAAAATGTCCCAGTGCCTATTCTTTCGAGTTTTCGTGTTTCATTAAATCTAGCTGCAAGGGATATCTCTGCTCCTTAGAATCCCCGGTTGCCGAAATGTCGAAATGTGCTAGCAACTATTCTTTCGGGTTTTCACATTTTACGAAATCTGGGTGCAAAGGATATCTCTGATCCTTGGAATTCCTGGTTGCTGGAATGCTAAAATTATGAAACACCGAAATGCCTTGGCATTCGATCAACGACTCATAATAATCCATGGGATCTACGGTCCACATCCGACCTCACTATTTTTCTATTTCATGATTCAGTGTTTTGGGAGACAAGGATCTCTTTCCTTCCAACTCGTAGTACCCAAAATTGTGAAATGGACCAACAGTCCAGATCTATCTGAGATTGATAGTCACTATTCCTCATGAATTTTGGGCGTCAAAATCCCTCACCACTAATCTCCTCGTAGCTCCACCTTCTCCAACGGCTTGCGGGGTTTCAGTGTTTCTCCTCAAGGACTCTCCACCGTCTGTTCAGATCTTCGGGATCTCCCCTCCCAAATCTACACAGTGTTAAAGTCTGCACTTCTCCCTCAAATCAAACATTCTACGAAATCTTCCGCTGTGATCCAATGCTCGATGGCATTCTTCCTCCTGAAATTTTACTCACTTCAAACTTAGAATATTTTCTAAGTATTCGAAGCATTGGTCTTCATTCCTTCCAAGGAATGAGTTCCTGGATCTCGATAACACTTTCTGAAGCGTTATCCCTCCTGAGCTTTGTCTGGTTCAGACTTCGATTTCTCGCACACTCCTTGCATTTGAGGGATCTTGATAACTCAGATCTAGGGTATTTCTCATAGAGAAATTCCTCCCGATCTCCTTATATTCCTCTCTGGATCGATGCACACCTTGCAGAGCTTCCAATGAAGAGAAAAAATTGAAACTGGAAAAACTCATAGTTCCATCCACTTGTTCATGTAAACAGAAATGACAGGAAAATGCACACAGTCCACACACCATACATTTGGATTAATTTTCCATTCTGTTATATTCACAAGTGCCCAATGGCTACAGAATACATTCAAAATTACAGTAACTCAAAACACTGAGATCTCCTGCTCACTCGTAGTTCTCTCTTATAGCTAATTTCTCTCTGTATTGCATCTCTCTCTCTAACTGTGTGTACAAACTTCTACATAGCTCAAAAATGTTTCTAGGGTTTTCCTTGGCTACTTGCCTACTCTAAATTTCATCCTATGTTATCTTAGTTCAATCGCATTCCAGAGTCAAAGTAGAAACTCCTTCTCTGTTTACAATTTCAAAACTTGCCTCAAAGGGTAAAATTCCACACCGGTTCAAGCGTGCCTCCAAAGGTGAATTATGGAATTGAGTGGAGGCAGATTTTGAAATCGGTTGTAACTACCCACATTGAAGTTCTGGAAGAACTCTCACATGTTGAGTGGTCCCGCCTCTATGTTCTTGCCAATGATGCTCCTGCATCATACTCCCCTTGACAAAAATTCATGGACTCCTATCCATGAGCTCCTCTACTGACTTTCCGTGCTTCTTGATAGTAGCTTTGTTTTACCAACTGGCATCTTCTATTGGGCATCCCTTCCATTTGACTAGATACTCAAAATAAGTCTTCCTCTTGGTCTTCTTGCCAATCCTCTGATCTAGAATCTTCTCCATCTGTAGCTTCTCTACCACAGGCATCTGCTTCTCCCACTGAATCTTTCCTTGATCTTCTGATCCTTCTATGTCGTCTTTCCTGTAAGGGTACAGGTCTAAGACATTGAATATGGGTGAAATGCCTACACCATCTAGCAACTCGATCTCATAGGCGTTTGCATCAAACTTCCTCAAGATCTTACAGGGTCCTATCTTCTTCATCTTCAATTTGTTATATGTTCCCCTAAGGAACCTTTCCTTTCTGAGATGTGCTAAAACTTAATCTCCCACTTCAAATTGAAGTTCCCTACAATGCTGATCAACTCTGTGCTTGTATTTCTGGTTAGAACTTTGTAATTGTTATTTAATCCAACTATAGAGTCTTCGCATTTCAGCAGCAAAATGCTCTGCTCTAGCGCTTCTGATCTCTCCCTGTTCCAAGTCCCTTAACTCAGACATTCCCATGGGTTGCATTCCATAGATTATTTGGAATGGGATCCTTCCAGTGCTCCTTTTTGGTGAGTCATTGTATGCAAATTCTGCTTGTGGCAGAATCTGATCCCACTGGTCATGATGTTCAATAACTACACTCCTTAATAGATTCCCCAAACTTCTATTTACCACTTTAGTCTGCCCATCTGTCTGAGGGTGATAATATGAGCTGAAGGAAAAATCTATCCCCATCTTCTTCCACAACATCCTCCAAAAGTGACCAACAAATTTTGTGTCTCTTTCTGAGACAATGCTCCTGGGTAGACCGTAAAGTCTCACATCTTCTCTGAAAAACAGATTTGCAACGTGTGTTGCATCACTGGTCTTCTGGCATGGGATGAAATGTGTCATCTTTGAAAACCTTCCACCACCAAAAATATGGAATCGAATCCCCTTTGTGTTCTTGGCAATACCAACACAAAATCCATGCTTATTGCATCCCAAGGCCTCTCTAGTATTGGCAATGGTTGATACAATCAAGTGTTCTATCTTTTCCCCTTTGCATGTTGGCAAATCCTACATTTGTTCACAAAATTTATCACCTCTATTCTCATACCTAGCCAATAGTATGAACTGCTCAACTGTGCAAATGTCTTATTGTGGCTGAAATGTCCAGCCAATCCTCCACTATGCTTCTCCTTCAAAATATTGTCCCTCATTGAGCATCTTGGTATTCACAATTGTTTTCCTCTGAACAACAATCCTTCCTGAACCATATAATCTATCCACTGGCTTCTATCTCTCATTATAGGGCTTGTACATGCTTCGTAGGCCTCCTTGAAATCTGTATCATCACAATACATATCCTTAAGGTGTTCAAACCCCAAGGTATTCACATAGAATTCCTACATGATCAAACATCTCCTGCTTAACGCATCAACAACCTTGTTAGTATTCCCAGCAATGTGCTTTATGAAAAAAGTAAAATTTTGCATAAATTCAACCCATTTTGCATGCCTCTGATTCAATTTTTCTTGTCGGGTTATGAATTGTAAAGCTTGGTTATCGTTGTACAAGACAAACTCTTGCGGGACAAGATAATGCCTCCATTTCTTCAATGCTTGAATTATGGCATAGAACTCCTTGTCATATATGGAGTATTTCCTCTTAGTCTCATTCATATTCTCACTGAAATAGGCAACAGGTCGATTGTCCTGACTCAGAACTACTCCTATTGCAACTCCAATTGCATCACATCTTACCTGAAGTGTCTTCCCAAAATTTGGAAAGACCAGAATTGGTTGTTCTGTTATCTTCTCCTTCAGTATATTGAAGCTCCTTTCGGCCTCCTCTGTCCATTTAAAAGACTCGTGCTGCTTATTTGTTGTATCCATCATGGGTGCACAAATCCCACTAAAGTCTCTAATGAACTTCCTATAGAATCTTTCTAGTCCATGGAAGCTCTTTACCTCGAACATGCTTCTTGGTGACGACCATTCTCTGATCGCTTTCACCTTCTATGGATCCATCTTCAATTCATTCGAAGAGATAAAAAAAACCAAATAAATGAGTTTTGTCTTCATAAAAGAGGACTTCTTCAAATTGATCAACAACTTCTCTTGTTGTAGCCTCCTCATTACTAGCATTAGGTGCCTCAAATGCTCCTCTTTAGTCTTGCTAAAAATTAGTATATCGTCCAGATATACAACCATGAACTTACCAATGAAATATTTTAGAATTTCATTCATCAACCTCATAAAACTACTCGGGGCATTCATTAAGCCAAATGGCATAATCAGCCACTCATATAGACCTTCATTCATATTAAAGGTTGTTTTCCATTCATCACCTTCTCTCATCCTGATCTGGTGATATCCACTTTTCAGATCTATCTTAGAAAATAAATTTGCTCCACTTAGGAAATCCATTAAATCATCCATTATCAGTAAAGGAAATCTGTAATTGATGGTGATCTTGTTGATGGCTCTCGAGTCTGTGCACATTCTCCATCCTCCATCTTTCTTTGGGATTAACACAGTTAGTACTACACATGGGCTCAAAATTTCTCTAACCAAACCCTTATCCAACAGTTCTTGGACTTGGTTCTTCACCTCCTCATTTTTTCGAGGTGTTAATCTGTACGATGCCTTGTTCGACAGACTTGCTCCTGGTATCAAGTCGATATGATGACTGATACTCCTAATGGGTGGCAATGAGTTTGGCAGCTCATCCATCACTATATCAACAAAATTATCCAGCAACTCCTAAACTTCTTCAGGCAAATCATCCATTGATGTACTCATAAGGATGACTCTAGGCTTCCTCACCACAGTGAACTGCATCTCCTTTTCTTCCTTGAATTCTTTCAGGAGTTCCTTCCCACTCATGAGAAGTATGTTTGTGTTGGCTTACTCCTTCGCTCTCTTCTCCTCCATTGGCGGAAACATATGCATCCTACCATTCTTCTCCAATGTATATGTGTTTTTCCTCCCATCATGAATGACATTTCTGTCAAACTTCCATGGTCTTCCCAATAGAATATGGCATACATCCATGGGAATTACATCACATAGGATTTCATCTTTATATCCTCCTATTTTAATTTCAACCAGGCATTGTTTAGCGATCGTTACCTGGTGTCCTTTTTGAAGCCATGAGACTTTGTATGGCCTTGGATGTGCAGTTTTCTTTAGCTCCAATTTCTCCGCCATCTTTGTGGATACTAGGTTGTCAGTACTCCCACTGTCAATGATCACCTTTCATACTTTATCCTTAGTCTTGCAAGTTGTCCTGAAGAGACTGTTTCTTTGCACTGGTTTTTCAATTTCTGCTTCTGGTTTTAAGAGAACTTTTCTCAACATCAGGGATGCTCCATCCTCTGCTCCTTCTGCCTCAACATCTCTTCATTTTTCTTCTGAAATGTGAGCTTCTCCTCCTTCCTTCTTCTTCTTGGGACATTCCCAAGACATGTTCCCTATCTTTCCATAGTTATAGCACCTTACTCCTCTTATGCCTCTTCCTCTAAAAGAGTTCCTTCCACCACCCTGTCTTCCTCGTGAACTTCCTCCTCATTCTAAGAGATTGTGTGGTTACTCAGCCTCATCCTTAGACTGATGTGCTCTGTCACGATTAAATCCCTTGATTTTTATTGGGACCAAGCCTTTACCTCTTCCTCGCTGGTTCTGTTTTCTGGCCAGCTTCTCCTCTGCCTTCAGTGAAAACTGATAAGCATCTTCCACAGTCCTTGCTGACATCATGCTAAACTCATCCTAGATTTCATATATCAAGCCATTTATATATCTGGCGACTCTTTCTTGGTCTCTCTCCCTTTTCCTAGTTCTGATGTTCAGCCAGTAGAACTCCCTGGTGTACTCCTTGACTGTCATCCCTTTCTGTCCCAGGTTCTGTAGATTCCTAAACAAATTGATCTGGTAGTATTTGGGTATGAACTTAGCCTTAAGTTTGCCTACCATCCTGTCCCAACTCTTTATCCTCTATTTTCCTTTACTTCTCCTCTCAGCCTGCAGTTTATCCCACCACAGTTTTGCATGTCCTTTTAGTCGAGTGACTGCCTGCTTCACCTTCTTCTCCTCATCGACATCTTCATAGTCGAAGTGTTTGTCCATGGACCTTATCCAGTCCAAAAGTTCTTCATCATCTAGATTTCCCTTGTACATGGGGACCTCTATCTTAGCTCTGCCTCCCAATCTGGAAAATTCTCTCAACAAACGTTCTTCTGCAACATCCTCTCCTACAAATTCTTCAACCTCAACCTCTTCACTTTCTACATCACTGACATCCCCAACGTCAGGTGCTATTCTCTGTGATGCTTCCATTATTTCCAATCGGGAGCGAAGCTCTCGCATCTCCCTCTCTACAACACAGTTGACTAAAGGCGGCTCTCATCTTCTTCGAGGCATTATGTCAACTATCTATCACACGCAGAGTACAACTCCAAGTTCTCTGTCTCCTTCTTTTCCTCCTTCACCTGAAGTCTACAGACGAAAAAATGATGCTCTGATACCACCTGATGCAGACCCCCTATCCTTCTTAAGGGTTGCGTGACCTCCCAGTTAGGATCTTCTGGTTTCGAAGCCAAAATGGCTCTTCTAGTTCCAAACTGGAACCCTTTGAATGAACACATAGGTCCCCCACAAATGCTCAGTTGGATTTTCCAAGCGCCAAGTGTGAGCTCCCATAGCACACGACCAAGAGCTGTGACCTTGTGCTAAGACAAAAAAGGGCGCTTGTCATGGACCGGAACTTCACAAGTCAAGCATCCCATCCCTTTGTCCTTTGAATCCCTGATCGTCAAAATGCCGAAATATCATGGACCAGGACTTCGCAAGTCAAGCGTCCCGTCTCTTCGTCCTTCGAGCCCCCAGTTGCCGAAATTCCGAAAATTACCAACACCTATTCCTTCAGGTTTTCGCATTTCATGAAATCAGAATGCAAGGGATATCTCTGTTCCTTGGAATCCCCAGTTGTTGGAATGCCGAAATGTCCAAGTGTCTATTCTTTTGGGTTTTCGTGTTTTGCAAAATCTAGGTGCAAGGATATCTCTTCTCCTTGGAATCCCCGGTTGTCGAAATGTCGAAATGTCCCAGTGCCTATTCTTTTGGGTTTTCACATTTCCCGAAATCTAGGTGCAAGGGATATCTTCGCTCCTTGGAATCCTCGGTTGTTGGAATGTCAAAATGTCAAAATGCCGAAACGCCAAAATTCCTTGGCATTCGATCAATGGCTCACAATAATCCCTGGGATCTATGGTCCACGTTCGACCTTGCTATTTCGCTATTTCACGATTTGGGGTTTTGGGAGACAAGGATATCTGTCCTTCCAACTTGTGGTATCTGAAATCGCGAAATGGACAAATAGTCTAGATCTATCTAAGATTGATGGTCACTATTCCTCCTGAGGTTTGGGCATCAAAAGCCCTCGCCACTAACCTCCTCTCAACTCCACCTTATCCAATGGCTTGCGGGGTTTCGGTGTTTCTTCTCAAGGAATCTCCACCATTCATTCAGATCTTTGGGATCTCCCCTCCCAGATCTATGCAGCTTTAAGGCCTACGCTTCTCCCTCAAATCGGACAGTCTGCGGAATCTTGTACCATGATCCAACGCTCGACAACATTCTTCCTCCTGAGATTTTACTCACTTCAGACTTAGAATATTTTCTAAGTCTTCGAAGACTCGGTCTTCATTCCTTCTAGGGAATAAGTTCTTGGATCTCGATAACACTTTCCGAAGCGTTATCCCTCCTGAGCTTTGTCTGGTTTAGACTTCAATTTCGCACACACTCTTTGCGTTTGATGGATTTCGATAACTCAGATCCACAGTATTTCTCAGACAAATTCCTCTTGATCTCCTTACTTTCCTCTCTGGCTCAATGCACACCTTGCAGAGGTTCCAATGAAGAGAAACAATTGAAACTGGAAAAACTCACAGTTCCATCCACTTGCTCATGTAAACAAAAATGACAGGAAAATGCACACAGTCCACACACCATACATTTGGATCAATTTTCCATTCTGTTATATTCACATGTTCCCAATGGCTACATAATACATTCAAAATTATAGTAACTCAAAACACTGAGATCTCCTGATAACTCACAGTTCTCTTTTACAACTAATTTCTCTCGTATTGCAACTCTCTCTCTAACTGGGTGTACAAACTTCTACGTAACTCAAAAATGTTTCTAGGGTTTTCCTTGGCTACTTGCCTACTCTAAAGTTCATCCTATGCTATCTTAGTTCAGACACATTCTAGAGCCGAAGTGGAAACTCCTTCTCTGTTTATAATTTCAAAACTTGCCTCAAAGGGTAAAATTCGGCACCGGTTCAAGTGTGCCTCCAAAGGTGAATTTCAGCGCTGAGTGGAGGCGGATTTCGAAATCGGTTGTAACTGCCCATGTTGAAGTTGTGGAAGAACGCTCACTTGTTGAGTGGTCCTGCATCTGTGCACTTTCCAACGATGCTCCTGCATCACCATCCCTTTAAACTTGATTTTACTTGGAGCATCATTTCCAAAGGTTACATTTCCTGATTTTCTTTCACTTAGAGATAGAAACTTACTTTTGTCTCCCATCATATGTTTGGAGCATCCATTGTCAATATACCAGAGGATCTTTTTTCTTTGAGATGACAACACTAATCCACACTTGTCATTTTATTTCTTCTTCCAAACCTTGACATTTTTAGTAGAGGGATTCAAATCTGGCTCATAGATCCTTAAGAGATTATCTGCAACTTTATGCCCATAATTATCGTAGGTGTGACATTTTGGTTCATTGAATAAAGGATCATAACGACTATTATGCTTAACCTGTATCTTTTTCACATCCATCACTTGATTTGCAGTCTGTGGTTGTTTGTTACTTGGTTTTCTCATTCTTTGTTGTGGCATATATCTATTCCTTGTAGGGATGATTTTAGGGGCTAAATTTCGCTCATGGGTTAATTTTCCATGGTTTTTCCAAAAATGAGTTTCGGTATTTTAAAAATGATTTGCCAAAATTTTATAAAAACCATATAAAATACTTAGAAATTTGAATATTTTTACAAACATATCACCAAACATTTATAGTTGACATATGAAGGATTAGTAAGATTTGCCAAGGTTTCTATAATTTAAAATAAATTTCCATCCTTAAAATTATTCCTGATTCCTTGAGTGTTTTGATTGCTCATGTCTAAATATTAAAGAACAGTTTACAACTTTGTGACCAAAGTTAGAACAGAAAAACCAATATCCATAGAAAAATCCTTCATACCTGGAAAATGGCTATCTTCTTTGAGCAGGTCAACTTCTTCCATGCTGATGATTTCTTTGAGCAGAGGGTGTATTATTTATTTGTTCTTGTTAAGAACCAAATATCAATATAGCATAGAAAAACCACATAAAAAGTACTCAACTCCTTGAAAAAGAGATAATTTTAGATAATAAGCCTCTTCGAGGGGGCAAACTCCTTTTACCCCACTTATCTGTTTTGACCTTGAAGTGCCTACCTATTAGGTAAGGATGCCATTTTTTCAATGC
>JASDQU010238038.1:1636-14249 GCA_032191745.1 Picea mariana | reverse complement strand
TATGCCCCCCTCACATTTATTTTTTTTCAAGAAACAAAAAGCCATCATGATGAGGGAATCTCACCAAAAGGATGGAGTTATCACTAAAAGGAAAAGACTGGTGTATGATGGGAAAGACCATGATGGTCCAGAGTTTGCAAAAGAAGTTGCAGGTTTGTTGGGGGATTTTTCCACTTCCAATCAATGGTCTGTGGACAATTTAACCGAACAACTACGATAGAAGTGCCTCTTGGTAGAACAATTGCAAAATGAGATATATACTACAGAGTAGACTATCAAAAGTAGGATGAACCAGGACTTTGAGCAAATCAGGGCTAGTGATTAGCAGCAAATTAAATATCTACAGGACAACTTTGAGTTTCTCTACCAGAGTTCACGGACAAGCAAAGGATTGATCACTCAGTGTGACAACTTGATTGAGCAGTTGCAGGCCAGACTGACCCTAACAGAGAACACAACAATAGACATTTTGGCCTTCAAATCATAAGCATCAGAAGTAAATGAGAGGCTGGAAGTCGCTCAGCAAGAACTCTATCTAAAAGTAGATGTCATCCAGAAATGCTATCAAGTAGTAGACCTTTCCCTAACAGATATTTATGTCAAGGAAAAAGAGGCCTACTCAGCCCGGTCTAAATTTTAAGAAGTTCTCATATGGAAGCAGAGAGATAATACCCTTGGTCTTCCCCTTCTCTCTCATTCTAAATAAGTAAGAGGCGAAATGTCCCTAAAAGACTAAGAAACAAATCTGGAAGAAGGCAAGAAACTTTCTAGAGAAGTAAAAGAGTCTTGTCTAGAGGCATTGTCTTCATTAAATAAAAATTTGATTGAGTTCAAAGGGAATAATATCTTAGAGGCCCTAGGGAAAATTGAGATAGTAATGAACCAGCAAAGCTCTAGAAAGAAAAAGGAAGATACTCAGACAGCCATCCAAGAGATGAGCCAGATTGATCTACTTAAAATCAATGAATGGTTGGTTAATCCAAGTTCATAGTTTCAGGTCACAGTCCAAGAGGTGAACAAGATCCAAGAGAAGCTACCCAAAATACAGAAGAAAATGTTTGCCTTTGAATTGAATGAAAGGATTGAGCCTTCAAGATTCATGGTAGAATTAATGGACAGGTTCACCCAATGCATTGAATAGGGAAAAGCGAGTGTAGTTGGGAGAAAATGAGAAAGCATGCACAACATCCACCTTCTCCACCCACTCTACCTTTCACCCTCCAACAGTCACTTACCCCATCTATCCCTACCACCCATATTCTTGCATCCACTCATCCCACCTCCTCATTGGACATTTGTTCCCCCATCATTCTTTTCGTGAACAGCTACTCTTCCATGTAGTCGTTATTCATCCCTTAACGAGCCAACGTTGAGCTATTCATCTAATATTCCCCTCCATGTCTTCAATTGTTATTCCTTTCCCCACGGAACACAGCCAAAGGGACAGATGGCAATGAGATCAAATGGCCAAGGTAGTAAGTTGAATGATTGTGGTGGCCCTAACAGACATGTGTATCTGGCTCAAAGATTAAAGAAAAACGAGCGCATCTACCAAAAGACAAAGAGACAGAGGAAGCACCAGCAAAACACAACAATATTTGCATGTTGTTGTTTTATTTAGATGTATTCTATTTTTAGTCAAATATTGTAAGAAGTCCAACGGTTTTCAGTTGTGACAGATTTTATATAAATACATAGATTTCAGATCTATTTGAGGTTGCTTCTTGCCAAATGTAATAGAGAAACTTTTTTTGAGTATTAATACAAGTGCATACAAAGATTATAAGTTTCGTTCAATTTGAGTTATGTGTTCCTTTTGTGTTTCCAATTCTCTGAATTTCTTTCTGTAATTCTTGAAGAGTGATTGATTTTAATTTAGTACCACATCTACTATGATCATATTATATCAGCGGTTCATTCAGTAAATAGATTTTCTTATGTTATTACTGTGAGTAAAACAAGACATGTGATCTGTGTGAATTACCGCCTTTTTATATCATGTTCAAGGGTGAATCTTTTGCTTTTATTCTACTACAAACAAGGTGAGACTTATATGTAATTGATACCTGACTTTGTTTAACAGTTTTGTAAATATTTCTACATCATTTGACATTATAATTATGACTCGGATAATGAGATATAGCCTCTGTATTGTCTTATTATTAATTTCATTTAAAGATTATTTCTCATAAAATTGAAGGTAGAAAAAAACACTTACAAAAACACTTCTTTTAAAATCTTTGATGCCTGACATTATTCTCTGAGCCTTAGAATCAATCTCACGAACAACATCTTTTTGGTGTCGTTGTCGAGGACGAAGAAATGAAATCATTTTTCCCTGGGAGAACGACAAGGTAAATTTGATGGTGAACAAAGATTGAATACGTGAGTAAGGCTTACTTTATCTTTCACCCAGTGACTCCACCATAGACAAAACTGGTGGTCGTAAGAATACCAGGAAAAACCAAGACGAAAAGCAGACTACGCCAGTTTTGGATCCTGAAAAATTGTTGAAACCAAAGGGGTATCTTAGACAAACTTCTGCATCAGCAGGTAAGGTCTATCAACCTAGAATTACGCAAGTTAATGTTAAGAGTCCCACTGAAGAACAAACTCTTTCAGGAAGTTTTAAGCAAGTTCATTCTACAGAAGCATCAACAAGTAAACCTGAAATTAGGCTTGAAACTCCAGAGGTAATTATTCTCGAAATAAAATTTGAGCTCGACGAGACCATCCCTGTTTCATTAATAGATACTTTTACCAATGAGAACAAAGGATCCATTTCAATCCCCACTATCATTAATATTAAGTCGATTCTTTCCCTTCCCCAAGTAAAAGTTTATGTTTCTCGAGCTCAATTTTTTTGTTTCCCCCTCATCTAGATCTTTCGTCTTCTCACGATCTTTTTCCCGAACTTCATTCACATACCGAAGTAGTCGAAAGATCAGTAGGTCAGTCTTTTGAAATTTTTTAAAATCTCCTATTTAGTCCTCGAGTTTTGTCTCCTAGACTATCAATGGTCAGTGTTGGAGGTGTTGGTGCTGGAGGTGTCGGAGGTGCAAGGGTTGGTGGACAAGCTCAACCTCCTAGGATATTTGCCAAGGTAACTGCTAGATATGCTCCCTTATTCCTTCATGTTGTCCTGCATGATTTACTCGAAAATTACATGAAGAACCTCCCCAGATTCATTGGAGAAGGGGATCTAACAGCAACAGAACATATAGCCTTTTTCGATCAATTTGTTGATATTCTTGGCATTGAACACGAGGACATTTACACAAGATTGCTAGTACAAAAATTTGAAGGATAGGTAAGAACTTGGTTCAGAGGACTTTCAGTAGGTTCTATATAATCATATGACGATCTAGAAACTTCCTTCCTAAGGCAATGGGGTGAGAAAAAGGATCATCTATATTACTTAACTAAATTCGTAGCCTTGAGAAAGAAAACTTATGAATCAGTCCTAGAATTTATCCAAAGATTTAATAAGCTTTATCACAAAATCCCAGTCAAAGTTAAACCTTCTCAACCAGCTGCAAAAGTCACTTTTGCAGGGGCTTTTGATTCCGATTTCGCTCTACTTTTAAGAGAAAGGAGATCCACTACTTTAGCGGGGATGCAAGATGATGCTATAGAAATTGAATCCAATATGATGGAATCTGGGAAGTTGAAAACTAAAGTTGAGATGGGAGCCAGAGAACCCAGGCGTTTTAAAGAACATGTCGGACCCTCTGGATCTGAAAAGTCCGTAGAGGAAAAAATGGATGAGATGGCCAAAATTATTAAAGATTTATCAAAAAAAAAATCCATGATGGAAATAGAGCTAGATAAACATGATCCATACTTTAGGAATCAATTCAAGAGAAACCCTAATCCTCATATACAACAAAGACAAATAAAAAATGAAGATCAAAAGATTCAAGCTCCGTTTAAAATTGAGAATTTCATGTAGAGAGATGAGGTGCAAGATTATGAGGAATTAGAGGAAGATCTAAACAACCTCAACAATGATGATCTTGAGCTTCACCTAACCAACTAGGATTATGAGAAATCTTTTGATTCAGGATCTCTTTTTAATAATGATGAAAACATCAACAATTTGGAGCACTTTACATACAAAGGTCTCGTTGACTCAATAATGGTCGAGCTTCAACATAAATATGATTTAAGGACAGGAGAAAAAAGTTCTACAAATATTCTATCGAAAAATATTTTATCACGAAACAAAGCAAATTAGGTAGCAGTCATGAAACCATCAAATGACATGCAAGCTGCACGAACAAAGCAAGTTGAAATGAAAGTTGTGCAAACTAAAAAACCAAAAAATACAAAGGTTGAACTTCAGACCAGGGAAATTGAAAAACCAATTGGGACTTTCAATTTATAGAATGAACTTAATAAAATTAAGATCCCAGTGCCTCTGGTGGAACTAACTAGGAACCCAATCTACAAAAAACAAATCGTTAAAGCAATAATTTTTTCTGATACTGAATGTCAAGCTGATCTTATCAATTTGCAGGATGAAAAACCTATAATCGTGTTCAGTCCACACATTGAAAATAGTAAGGATTCAGTTGCTCCTTTCTATATTACACTAATTGTGCACCATCATTTAATTCACAATTGCATGTTAGACTTAGGAGCTTTGCATAATTTAATGCCTAAGATTATCATGGAAAAATTGGGCCTTGAAATTACTAGACCTTATCAAGATTTATACTCATTTGATTCTAGAAAGGTTAAGTGTCTCGATATGATTAAAGATTTAGCAGTAAATCTTGCTCAGGTTCTTATGAAAAGTATCCTTATAGATTTGGTTGTTTCTCACATTCCTGCCAAGTATGGTATGATTATATCCATATCTTTGGGTGCCAAGCTAGGAGGATCGGTTCAGCTAGACATGACCTATGCTACAATTCTGATTTTTGGTGGATAATTTACTCAACTGTACAGAGAAACTAGGCTGGCGTATATTGTAAGTGACCCACAAAACCCCAATAACTACCCAGTCTATGTTGTTTATCAAGATTTAGGAAATTGTATTTTATCCATAGATGACGATTTTGAAGAATGTATAGAAGAAGAAAATAAAGACAGAGAAATTTCAAAGAAAAATAGAACTGTTAGAGGAGTGTGGAAAATGTTCTTCGATGGTGCTTCATCCTGCGAAGGAGTAGGAGCTGGAGTTTTATTCGTGGCCCCAGGCAATGAGTATGTTATTCCTTTCTCTTATAGATTACAATGGGAGGTCGATTATACCAACAATGTCTATGAGTATGAAGCTTTAGTTCTAGGATTAGAAGCTGCAAGAAAATTGAAAATCGAACATCTGATAGTTTATGGCGATGCAGAGCTCATAGTAAAACAAATAAAATAGCAATATCAAGCTAATAATCTGAGATTTTAGGTCATATAGAAATTGTGCCTGGGATCTTATATTGAATTTATTCTCATCCTTTAATATTCACTCTATTCCCAAAATGCAAAACCAACAAGTTGATTCTTTGGCCAAAGTTGTTGTGACTTTCATACCACCTACTGTTTTGAAACTAAAGTATCACATCGAGATGAGACATAGACCTTCGATTCTAAACAACGTTCTGCACTGGCAAGTGTTTTAAGATGAAGAACAAATCAAGCAGTTCCTGGAAATGGTTGATGATTTTTCTAAGACCCACATAGATCAAGAAAATCAGAATGATCCTGCATGGATTATGCAGGAAGGAGAGAACCCAAAAAAGTTCCAAGATAAAATTGCAAGTCACAGGATGCTCTTACTTAAAAAAAATCAAATTCCTAGAGGCTTGATCCCCTTAGAAAGGTTGTTTGACCAGGATGATATACCTTTAAAGTCTACCTTACAACCTCAACCAGAAGAAGTTGAAGACTATAGTGTAGGAACTAATGAAGATCCCAAAATGGTCAAATATCAAAATACCTTCCGACCAAAATAAAGACTAAATACGTCGATTTACTTATACATTATAAAGATTTTTTTGCATGGTCTTATGATGATCTAAAAACTTATGATACTTCTTTTATTCAACACAATGTCCCATTAAAACATGGTATTAAACCTTTTAGGTAGAAGCTTAGACAAATAAACCCAATTCTTCTACCAATAATAGAAAGAGAGGTTAAAAAACTCCTTGATGCAAAAATCATCATTCCCCTCATATACTATGAATGGGTGGCCAATTTGGTCCCTGTTAGAAAAAATAACAGCGAAATAAGACTCTGCATTGATTTTAGGAAATTAAATCGGTCTTCCCTTAAAGATAACTACTCGCTCCCAAAGATGGACCATGTTTTAGAAAAGGTAGTAGAGGCTAATAAATTTCTATGATTGATGGTTTCTCAGGATATAATCAGATCAATGTTCATGAAGATGATAGAGAAAAGACTATGTTTACTACTCCATGGGGGACATTTATGTATGATAAGATGTATTTTGGTTTAATGAATGCAGGTGCAACTTTCCAGAGAGCAATGGATATCTTGTTTGTCGGTGAGAGAGACAAATTTGTTGTTATTTATCTAGATGATCTTACAATTTTTTCCAATCCTGATGCAGAACATTTGATGCACCTCAGGAAGACTTTTGAAAAATGCAAAAATTTTGGTTTGTCTCTTAATCCCAAAAAATCACACTTTGTTATGCAAGAAGGTAAACTTTTAGGTCATATAGTTTCAAAATATGGAATCAAGGTTGATCCTAAGCGAGTCGAGGCTATTGACCTAATTAATATTCCTAGAAATAGAAAAGAGATTCAATCGTTTTTAGGTAAGATCAATTTTTTGAGGAGATTTATCCCTAAATTTGTTGAAATAATAAAATTGATTATGGATATGCTAAAGAAGGACGGAAAAGTAAAGTGGACTATAGAAGCCAAAGCGTCTTTCGAGCGTGTTAAGAAAGCTATAGGGGAAGCACCAGTACTAGTAAGTCTGGACTATACAAAGGAATTCTTAACCTTCTCTTTCTCTTATGAACATATTGTTGCAGCAGTGATCCTTCAAAAGAATGAAGAAGGATTTGAACAGCCAATAGCCTTTTTTAGCAAAAGCCTCATAGATGCAGAGCTAAGATATGATATTCTTGAAAAACAAGCTTATGCAATGGTGAAGGCTCTCAAGGCTTTCAGAACATATGTCTTGCACTCATAAGTAATTGCTTATGTGCCAACAAATGAAATTAGAGATATCTTAGTTCAGCTAGACAGCGATGGACGAAGAGGTAGATGGTTGGCTAAAATTCAAGAGTTTGATCCAGAAGTGAAACTGGCCAAGCTAGTGAAAGGTCAAGATCTGACAAAGTTGTTGGCCGAATCAAATTTCAGAGCACTGGGAATAAATAACTTTGAATCACATGATTTTCTCCTAGATATATAGGAAATAGATGATCAAGCACCTATAATTCAGATTGAAGATAAGTTTTCTTCCTCTACCTGGTACCGTGATATTGTTACATATCTCCTTACTCTTCAATGTCCAAACGACGTGACTCCTTCTAAAACAAAAACTTTAAAGATACATGCATTTAAGTATTGCATTGTTGATGGAAATTTATACTAGAAAGACCCTCTGGGTTTCTTGTTATGTTGTCTGATAGAATCTGAAACAGAAGGTGTCATTAATGAATTTCATGAAGGAGTATGTGGAGGACACCATGCCTGGAGAGCAACAGCTTACAAGATTTTAAGGGCACAATATTATTGACCAAAGTTATTTATTGATGTAAATGCAAGGGTCAGAGCCTGCAATTCATGCTAATTGTTCGTTGGTAAGCAAAAGCTCCATGCCTTACCTTTAATTCCAGTAAAATCTTAATCTCCTTTCCAACAATGGGGCCAAGACTTCATCGGAGAAATCCATTCGCAATCAAGTGCTCAACATAGATGGATTCTAACCGCTATCGATTACTTTACGAAATGGGTTGAAGCCATTCCAACTCAGAATGCTACAGATTCGGTAGTAATAAACTTTTTGGAAGAAAACATCCTAGTAAGGTTTGGTTGTCCTAGAAAAATAGTCACGGATAACGCTCAGGATTTTAAATCTATGGCAATGATCAATTTTTGTGAAAAATACAATATTGTTTTAGGTCATTCTACAACTTATTACCCTCATGGAAATGGGTTGGCCGAATCATCTAACAAGAGTTTGATGACTATAATTAAGAAAGTTTGGACATAAAATAAAAAAAAACTTGGCATATTCACTTAAAGTACACCTTATGGGCAAACCAAATTGGCACCAAGAAATCTATAGGTATGTCTCCTTTCCATTTGGTTTATGGTATTGGCGTTATCCTTCCTATGATGAAACTCTGGCAGGATGCAAACGAAGAACCAAACGACGTTACGAGAAGAATGAATCAAATCATTGAAGTTCAACAGAACAGAGTGGAAGTGGATGATAAGCTTCAAAAGTACCAAGATAATATGAAAGCCCTTAGTTTTAAAATGGGAGGATAGAAAGGAAGATGCAGGGAAACATGGCAAATTCGATCATCTTTGGTTCGGACCATTCAAAATTGCAATTGCTGAGGGAAAAAAATGCATTCTTACTGGAAAATCTTGATGGAGAAATTCTTGATGCTCCTATCAACAGGCGTTATTTAAAACATTTCATGCAGTTGTCACATTTTAGATCTCCATTGTATATATCAGATTGGATTGACATTGGCATTTTAATTTCCAATTATTCTTTTCTTTTTGTAAATTGCCCGAGTCATTTTGTCATCTGTTGTAAATATTTTCAATAAATTTATGATTACTTGATATTATTGAAACGAAATATAAAAACATCTTTAGCACATGTCATCTCTATTATACAGGATTTTTTGACTTTTTGAATTTTATTTCTCTCGCAGAATAAATCTTATTGAGCAAGAGATGAGGCTGAAATAAAATTCAACACTCGATTTCTCCAAAAACAAGTGATAAATTAATAATCTCCCTTGTTGAAAGTTCAAAAGGAAAACAATGTATGCATTCCTACTCTCCCTATAGTTCAAATAAAATTTTAAGAAAATTCTTTTTGAAATGAATGTGAAGGAAGTTTTCCTCATAATAATGCTATCACCCGACCTAAAAATCAAAGAGGTATAAAATTACAACTTAAAGTGTCATGCTAATAAAATCTAAAGTCATCTCTGAAGTAAAAAGAAAGTAAAAATAAATAAGCCCAAAGGAAGTTTGAACTAAATACACAAACTTGTGTGGGATTAGGATATGTTGTGTCAGGTCCTGTGAATCCTCAATTTGGTTATTTTTCCTATCCCCAAGTTCTTATCCACATCAGATTTTATTTATCCTTTC
This sequence comes from Picea mariana, assembly GCA_032191745.1. Classification (NCBI taxonomy): domain Eukaryota; kingdom Viridiplantae; phylum Streptophyta; class Pinopsida; order Pinales; family Pinaceae; genus Picea; species Picea mariana. The sequence goes on along the minus strand of JASDQU010238038.1, from coordinate 4,926 downwards.
TTAGTCTTCATAGAAAGAAAGGAACTTACCTTGACTCTGAAAACTTAAAAACATATTTTCAAAACAAGATTAGGTGAAAATCTTTATGTTCCTTTGATTTTAATTGAAAAAGTATGTATAGGCTAATACTAATAATTTTAGATCTTCTATCGAATTCCAAACTGACTAATTTGCTCAAGGTTGATCCCTGAAAGATTAAGATTCCCATGAAAACTTTTCCTTTAGGCGAAGGTGTATTGAAAATTGGAAGAAAGTTAGTTTCAGAGTATCCTTAAAATTGTTGACAGACCTTATTTTCAAAAAAAAATAAACAGATATCATCCCTTGTATGATACATACAGATTGATTGCCCCCACTTCAAATGTTAAGATATAAGACAGATGATCAAAGGAAATTCATAATGTGATTGCCCCCATCTTGTCCAAAAGAGATGGTGAAAGGAAATTCATAATTTGATTGCTCTCATCTTGTCCAAAAGAGATGATGAAAGGAAATTCATATATTGATTTCCCTCATCTCAGCAAAATGTGAAAGTATTAATTGAAGTGGTGAAAGGAAATTCAATGGGAGAAGTAGATAACTTCATCAGGGTACTAAACAAGCTCGCTGGCAGTGAAGCAATATCTATGATAACTATAAGGTTGTCATACATATCTATATATCATACTCTGTCATCTAGCTCTCTTTCTGACAATATTTACATACGGAACCAACTAGGGATTCTCCCTAAATAAATTGTTACAGTTGCTTAACCTTGAAGCGAACAAAGTTGGTCACAAACTGATATTTTAGTTAAAGTTATTTTGATTATATTAAACGATGCTAAAATCAGTTTTAGGAAAAGGACATTTTAAATAGCCTAACTTGAGATCAATCATTAAGTATGTTTTGAAGGTTTTTGAGATTCGGTTAACTTCAGTTTTTTTTTTTATGTATGATTAATTCTTAACTAAAATTGGAAAATGTTTTTCAAAAAGCAATAATGACTCCATTTACCCAATAAAGGAACTTGGTCTACTGTTCTTTCGCGCCTCACAGGGAGCCACAATCCCCAGATGGAGCCTATGTTGGAACACGCATAATTTTTAGCTCTTTATATTTTACCTCTTAGAAATAAAAGTTTTTACCCAAAAAGAAAAAAAATTAGAAAGTTGCCTTTTAATATTTAATCAGATACATTGGTTTTTATTTAGCAATAAGGCGCTTACAATATCTACCGTCGATGAGTTTCTTTAATTTGATCTAACGATCCTAATGATCTCTGAAGTTTTGAAGCCGCTTGAGTTTTAAAGGAAAACCTTCAACGGTCACTTCGCAGCTCCGCGCTTCAGGTTTTCCAGCAAACCCAAACAATGAAAACCCAAAAACTCCAAAACTCAAAGATAACCACTCGTGACTTTTCCTAAAGAACTCGCGAACAAGAGTCATAGGACACATGTCCTTTAAAAATTCTTTCCTTGAGTTGACACGTGGCAGCCATTTTTGACATTTATGTTGGATGATTCGCACATTTTCAAGTGACACATGGCACCTCTCTTTTCTTGACATGTCATCAGAATGAGGTCATCCCTGCCACGTCACTCCAAGAGATTACTCTTCGGGAGTTTTTGATTTCACAATCCCCGGATTATCAAAGCGTTGAAGTTAAGCGATTACAAAAAGTAAAAAGGGTTTTCAAGGGATTAATAAAACGGTTAATGGCTTTAATGAGTCTTTATTAAGAGTTAATTCATTAATTCGTAGTTTCGGTTTTCGAAAAATTTCCCTTGTGTTATATTCAAAACCTATGAAGTCCAAACTTTCGAAATACTTAAAATTAATAAAACGTTTTAAATATGATTAATTAATACTTAAAAGTGATTACTCAGAGATAAACTCCTTTGTGAATTCGGGCTTCGAGAGATTTCCACCCTGTCACATCCAAAATTCTCGAACGCGAACCGTCGAAGTATTAATGAAATTTATGGTTGATTGAGGTTAATTATTTCAAATGAAGATTGTGGATCACCAAGTAATGAATTCCTTTAAGTTTAATAAATTCTTCGTCAGTAGAACTATGCGAAGATCGATAGAATTTTTAAATAAAGCACTCCAAATTTCAAAATCATTTTTACCATTTGCAATTAGTAGTTTTTTATTCAGTGGAGAGCTTACAGATTTCTCTTATCATAGGTAGACTAATTTTGTTTCCTCGAGAAATATGGCGCCACGAAAAGCTGCAAAAAATCTTCATGCATCGGGTGATCAGTTAAATCCAAATGCAGATGTTTTATCAGACACAACTCTGCGAGTTGTGGATGCCATCAAAACTTGGAAGCAGGTTTTTGATGCCTTGGAGCATGATATCATCAACTGTCTAGACAACTCTGCCAAAGAATATGATGATTCCTTTACAGCTAAGCTTAGACATGTAGTGCAGTCGGAACTGCATAAGATCATTGCACTGCCAAGGATCATACCCTACAACGATATGATAAATTGGGCTCTAGAACATGTCAACATCGAAACCAAGAGCATCATCAACCACCAGCAAATCTCCATTAGCTCTTTCCGACCAGAACACCTACAAGTAATGTACAAGCTTTCCCCTACCCCTAAATACACTTACAATGTTGCATTTCTTCTAGAGTTTGAGAGGAACGAATGCATTCAATACGCTAGAAGCGGTCATGATATAGTCAGGTCCTGGTGGGGACATTCTAAAAAATTCAGAGTCAACGCTCATGGTATGTACACCATGGCGTATTTAGATGCTCATATGTTGTATGTAGCCATGATGCTTTGTCTCCTGTTTGGAAAGAAGAATCCTACACATTTCTCAGTTGAGTGGGTGGACATCATGAATGAGGTAGCCGAGTGTTATACCTTTAACTCGACCAAAATGCTATTGGATAATTTGGCCAAAGAAATCAATGAATATAAATCTGCAAAATAAAAAGGGAAGCCCTCGCCTATTTACATGTCGACATATGTTATGGATGCCATTTGTTTCATGACCCCTTTTCCCCTGATGAACTGGAGTTGGACCCTAACAAGTTCTAAGCCAATTCATTTTTATCACTCCAAGTTATGGGAGGAGAACGCCAAATATTTCTTCTACAAAATCTGTCACAATGTCGTAGTGCATGTTCATATAGCTATTTATGGTCACCCGTCGCCCCAGATTTCAGAAAGGATTATGGAGAACTTAGGCAAGATGGAAGATTGGTTCAATGAGGAGAATTTCTCCTATATCAGATTATTTGGTTGTTCAGTTCCTCCTCATGCCCTCCCATAGTTTTTACTTGACA
>JASDQU010238037.1:0-16892 GCA_032191745.1 Picea mariana | reverse complement strand
TTTGAAAACACTTTGGAATTGTTGCGCAAATCTTAAATGAACCATTAAGATGAGGCGCACTTGTATATTGTAAATGGACCTTGAGCGGATAGCTCTCGTCCTTAGTAGGTAGACGACATTTAAAATAGTTAATGTAAAGTAGATAGAATTTAATTCTAGACTAGACAATTGTAGAGCGCAAGAGGGAAACGAGATATAGACACCCTCATTGTGCATTGTAACATTATTTAGAAGCATTTGGAGCAAGAAGAAGAAAAGAGCTGTGTAAAAACACCCATGTACAGACATTTGAATTAATAGAAAGCTTTGATTCAAATTCATGGTTTGTGTTGTTCTCTATGTATTGGTGTCGAATGATAGGCTCATGAATGTTTTCTTCCTGTTATACATTTGCTTCTATATGCTGTGTATGTGATTTCATGTATGAATTGAAGTCTGAGAGGGAGATGGAATGAGTTTCAATTGTTTCTCTATTTGAGCCAGAGAATTCCCGCAAAGAGTGCAGTTGAAGTGTCCGCAAGGAGTGCGTTGACAGAGGGTTCAGATAGAGATAGTTTTTGTTCTCATTCATCGAGAAGTGCAGTTGGGCACAGGAGCCATGCAAGGAGTGCACAGGCCGACTAAAAGTCTCAGGGTTGCGAACCTGAGTGAAGCATTTGACAGACTGCTGCTGTAGGTGTGCGCAGAGTCAAGTGACTTCAACACTTCGACGTTGTTGAAGGTTTGCCACAAGGAGTGAGTGCAAGAGTTTTCTTGAAGGACTTGAGGTCGTGGGGAAAATCTCAGGAGGGATAGGACCTTCGAATTTGTTGAAGGACAACGTAGAAAATTTGTGCCTTGAAGGTTGGCAAGAAGCATCGTAAGTTTGCACGCAGGTGGATAAGTTATGTGGAAGAACACTTAGTCATTTCGTGGATTGCATAAGGAAGAACGGACGGTCGATATCTTCCAGGGAAAATCAGTGAATCACCGTGAGCCGTTGGATATCGCGAGGGTGCAGGGGGATACTGCAGATATTCCCATAGTGTTTAAAGCTCAGAAGGGGTAGAGCCATTGATCCAAGTCAGCTAGGGGCGTTGGATTATTCACGAAATCTCCTATCGGGATTTTGTAAGAAAGGAATCGAAGATTTGGTAACGGGAGTCACGAAATCGCGATATGCGATATCCCGACGGCTAAAAGTACAGTGTGGGGCCACAGGAGTTGGTGGTGGATAGGTAGCACACTGTATCGGGGTTCAGGAAAAGTAAATTCCCGAAACATTGGACATCAGGATTCGCGATCCCGCGAAGTTTGAAATCCCGATGAGGTGACGGGACCGTTGAAAAGTTAAATTCGTGAGCTCATCGGAGTTTCGGCATATCGGGACTCGGGATTCAGAGAACTGAGTTTCTCGACACCGCGAGTGCCGAGATCCCGATAGAGAAAGTCCCGACAAAGGAATGGAAGGGTCAGCGTTGACTCATATCAGGTCTCGGAGATTCGAGATTCCTACGCTCGATCACTGACCTCACAAGGTTGTGATGTCCGATTCCCCGATAAGTAAAGAGGGGGGGAGTTGCGCAAAGAGATCTGTGGGTGCAGATTTCCTGATAGGGAAATAGAAGGACCGGTTAGTGCTCTTCGGGCCGAGGAAAGAGAAGATCCTGTGAGCAGGCATGCCTGTGGGTGCGACACTGCGTCACATACCATAGTGATATACTCTCCGCTACTGTCTGGAAATACCCCAGCTATAACAAGGAAATGTATTCCATTGTACAAGTCTGTTGTCAATTGAAACATTATATTCTGGGGAAAGAGAGGATCATAGACACTGATCACAAGCCTCTGCAGTTCATACAGACATAAGGGAAATTGCAGAACGACCACCACCAAAAGTGGTCCACCTACCTACAACAGTTCCATCTCAACATAAAGTATAATACATGAATCTCCAATCGTGTTATTGACTACCTCAGTTGGACTCCTTTGGTTGCACTCACCACTGTACTGCTCTATTCCTATGGACATGAAGCATCTCAGTGGCCCCAATTTTATCAACAAGATCTAGACTTCGCCACCACCTATTAGCTCTTGGGTACAGGTGAAACTGTCACTGATTTTCACATTCAGGATGGAATCTTATGCCACCTGGTCCATCTCTCTGTTCCTACAAGCGAGCATGCAAAGATGATTTGGGAATCTCACTACAATCAGGTGGCAGGACATTTTTTCATGGAGAAAACTATGGTCGTTCTTCAGAAACATTTTTATTGGCCAAAAATTCGACAGGACATCAAAAAGTATATTAGATCTTGCACTGTCTGTGCCATTTCCAAACTAAATTCTAGGAAGCAAGGCTTATACACCCCTCTTCCTATTCCCGAGAATCCTAGGGAATTCATCTCAATGGATTACATGTCTTGCTTGTCGTCCACCAAAAAAGGAAATGATTGTGTGTTTGTGGTCGTTGATCAGTTTTCGAAGATGGCCATCCTCACATCCTATAAGAATAATGTCACAATGACAGATATTGCTAAGCTCTTCTTTGAACGAGTGTGGTCCACTTTGGGATACCACAGACCATCGTCTCCGACTGAGACAACAAGTTCCTCAACACCGTTTGGTCGATTCTATGGTCTCTGTTGGACACTAAGCTCACAAAATCCACTTCTTTCCACCCCCAAACCGATGGCCAAACATAGGTAATCAATCGGATGATTGTGCACATCTTGCGCATGTACAATTCTAAGCATCCACGTACATGGGACAAGAGTCTCCCATATGTCCAACATAGTTACAACATGGCTCTCCATAGTTCCACCGACCATAGCCCATTTCAGGTGGGTCTTGGATTCCAACCCTTGGGACCCATTGATGTTGCACTTCCTCTTTCCACTCCACAGACAGACTCTTCCCCTAATCAGTCTGCGTTTGACAAAGCCACCAGATTCATTGAGCAGATTCAACACATTTTCCAACAGGTCAAGGAGATTTTGCAGAAATCCAATTCTAAGTAAAAGTAGTGCCATGATCAACACGGGGTAGCACACAAGTTTCAGGTTGGAGACAAAGTTTGGTTACATTTGTAGAAGGAGCATCTCACTGGGCCCCATCGAAAGCTTCACCCACTTCGTTATGGTCCTTACACTATCATCGAGGTTGTGGGTAGTGATGCTTCTGAGCTCAACACTCCACCTTTCCTTGGTCTGCATCTAGTATTTAATGTGAACCTCCTTTGGCCATATTTTCACCCATTATTGGACACCTTAGAGATCATAGAACATATGACACCAACATAGCTCAACTCTGGCTACATGGAACAAGCATCCACTGAGCATATAGTGGAAACATGGGTCAAGGGCACTCGCCAACAACAGATCCAGCTTTATCGGGTTGTCAAGGTAGGGAACCTCCTACACCAAGGTAAGTGGCTCACCTGGGGCCAAATCCAACAGAAGTTTCCTCACCTAGTGAAGGAACTCAACGTAATGGAGACCATTGCTTCCTAAGGGGGGAGGATTGATCCAGGTGAATATTGGTGGCCACCCATCTATTCCAACTGGCTCCTTGTGTCCGTTTTTTGTTCAACACGTTCTTTTGTATTACTTTGTAGTTGTGAGTTCTACACTTTTGGGGTTGTATGAAGTCCCACACATCCTCCAGGTGGATATGAGTGGCCTCTCACCTAATCCAACATGATTATTTTTTATGTTTTTATGTTATCACATCTTGTTGTACTTCCAGGGCCATTTTAGGGCCCTAAACATTGTTTTTTTTGGCTTGCCACAGTCAATTTCTAGACGGAGTCAGAGTTTGACAGTGGAATGTGTAGTTCTTTGAAAGACCTTTCCAATGGTCTATCATGCGCCTAAAACATAGGTCATATGCAAAAGTTACGACCCTTGAAAGTTGAGGTACCAAATTACACCAACTTACCCATAGGGCCCACATGACTTTTGGTGTTTCACCTTCTAAGATTAGGTTTTTCGATGTCTAGGGCTTTGGAATTCATGAAAAATATTAGAAAGGCCTCTGGAGCCTCATTGTAATCCATTCTACTCAGATGTATGCGTATAGCGGCTACATCTCTTCTCAAAGATAACTACCACCATTCAAGCAAGTGTTTCAGTTCTGCAGTTTTGCAGTTTCAGCCTATTTCATTATTTAATAGAAGATATTGTTCACTGAATATTTGTGTTATTCTTCATATCTCGTGTAGACATCCTTAGTTAACCCATCAATGTAGACAAGTGCGTCTAGTCACATTAGTAGATGATATCCTTAGTTAACCCAAGTGTAGACAAGTGTGTCTAGCCACATTAGTAGATTATATCCTTAGTTAACCCAAGTGTAGACAAGTGCGTCTAGCCACATTAGTAGATGATATCCTTAGTTAACCCACCCATCAGTGTAGAAATGAGTCAAATTCCCAGCAAGGGATGCTTCCCCACATTAGTAGATGACATCCTTAGTTAACCCGTCAGTGTAGCCAACAAGGGATGCTTCCCCACATTAGTAGATGACATCCTTAGACCCGTCAGTGTAGACAAGTTGGATGACATCCTTAGTTAACCCATTAGTGTATACAAGTTGGATGACATCCTTAGTTAACCCGTCAGTGTAGCGAGCAAGGGATGCTTCCCCACATTAGTAGATGACATCCTTAGTTAACCCGTCATTGTAGACAAGTGCGTCTAGCCAAATGCTTCCCCACATTAGTGGATGACATCCTTATTTAACCCGTCAGTGTAGTCAAGTGTGTCTAGCCAAATGCTTCCCCACATTAGTGAATGACATCCTTAGTTAACCCGTCAGTGTAGACAAGTGCGTCTAGCCAGCAAGGGATGCTTCCCCACATTAGTGGATGACATCCTTAGTTAACCTGTCAGTGTAGACAAGTGCATCTAGCCAAATGCCCAGCAAGGGATGCTTGCCCACATTAGTGGATGACATCCTTAGTTAACCTGTCAGTGTAGACAAGTGCCCCATCAGTGTAAACAAGTGCATCTAGCCAAATGCCAAGAAACATTGGCGACAACTGGTTGAGCTAACCCCTTGGGCTAAGCAAATTTTTTATATATGTAGATGGATTGGTATTTTTTAGATTGAAAAATGACTTATCTTATATTGATGCTCAGTGTAGACAAGTGTGTCTAGCCAAATTCCCAGCAAGGGATGCTTCCCCACATTAGTGGATGACATCCTTAGTTAACCCGTCAGTGTAGACAAGTGCGTCTAGCCAAATGCCCAGCAAGGGATGCTTCCCCACATTAGTGGATGACATCCTTAGTTAACTTGTCAGTGTAGACAAGTGCATCTAGCCAAATGCCCAACAATATTAGCGACAATTGGTCAAGCTAACCCCTTGGGCTAAGCAATTTTTTTTATATATGTAGATGGATTGGTATATTTTAGATTTAGAAATGACTTATCTTATATTGATTCTCAGTGTAGATACTTTTGTGTGGGCTTAATCTATGAAGGAAAACATATGAATGCTAAAATGTTGAATGATATCAATAAACAAATTTATTATCTATGTTGAAGGATTGGTATTTTTAAGATTGAAAAATTACTTATCTTGATGCTCAGTGCAGGATTATCTATCTAGGAAAACAGATGAATGATGACAAGATAGCCTGTGAGTACAACATTGAGGGTGGTTTTGTTCTTCATCTCGTGATGGATTTGTGTGGTGGTTTCTAGTGTGATGGTTAATAAATATTTTCTACCACTGCTAAGGGTTCTTCATGTCATGAAACTAGAAAAAATTGGACTCAACATTTTTTATATGTTGTTTAGATGCTTAATGGAAATAAGTGATGATATTGAGTGTCCCATGTTTTTATTTCTACATCAAGTTTGTATGTTTCTATTGACTAATTGAAATATTCAATTTCAACTTTAACCAATGGTAGTGAAGAGTTGGATGAATCTATACAAATCCTATCAGTTTTAAGTAAATGATGAAGAATATGGATTCTTTGAATTATGGGGAATTGTCCATGGGTTTACCAATGTGTAAAATGGGGATAGTTTCTTCCTATGGTGTCTAATGTCCCATTCTCCCTAAAATAACTCCAGCCAAAATTTGTTTACAGCGAATGGTCTTATTTTTGTTTATATTTAGTGTTCTTATTTTATTTGTTCTACATATAGCATTCTGAAACTCTTTTGATATTAAGGTGATATTAAGTGATTGTTTGTTGGAATTATGATGCTAGGTCTTTGCCTCTAATGGCCTTGAGTGAATTTGATTAATAGTTTGAACTTTTTTATGTTGCTTCCATATTAATACCCCTCATGACCTCTGGTCTAAGTCAAGGAAATCCGTATTATGAGGCAGTCCTTTAGGGTTGTTTCTAAGAATTCCTTAGACTCATCATATTGTGGTCTAGTGTTAGGAACCCAGGGTCATTTATTGGAAGTTGCATTCAAGTATACGTTATAGGTTGTGATTTTTATAAAGCCATAGATTTTGTATCATCATTTGCTTTTCATTAAACTTTTTAGTAGTTTATCATTATTTTTCCCTTTACTGTCGTATGTTGTATTTAGCTCTGTATTTTGTCCTGTGTTGTATTCGTTTTATATTGATATTTATTTTTGTATTATGTAATATCTCACTTTTTGAATGAAAATTAAATTTAGGGAAAATACAAACATAGAATGAAATATATTATATATATGATATGCAAGATATGATTCTAATTATCTTATCCAAAAGTTATAGGATATATGAGATGGGGCTGGCTAGAATCTTATCAAAATTTATACTAAGAATCTTACCCATTAGTTGTAGTGTGATTGCTTTGGGATATATGAGACAGGAGTGGGTCGAATCTTATCAAAAGTTATGCTAAGAATCTTATTTTTGTATTATGTGATATCTCACTTTTTGAATGAAGATTATATGCAAGGAAAAGACAAACATAGAATGAAATATATGATATACAAGATATGATGCCAAGAATCTTATCCATTAGATGTAGTCTGATTTTTCTGGGATATATGAGATGGGGCTGGCTAGAATCTTATAATACGAATATTATCCATTAGATGTAATGTGATTGCTTTGATTTCTCTGGGATATATGAGATGGGGCTGGCTAGAATCTTATAATAAGTTATACTAAGAATCTTATCCATTAGATGTAATATGATTGCTTTGGGATATATGAGACGGGGGTGGGTCGAATCTTATGAAAAGTTATGCTAAGAATCTTATTTATTTAGATGTGGCATGATCACTTTGTGATGTAAGTAGTGGAATATTTGACCAAATCAACATACTCATTTGAAAAGATGGTGGACTTGGTGAATGTTCGTTTAGTTGTTAAACATTTTATGTTATTTGGAGAAACTTGCCCCCTGGGCTTTTGTGGAGGTTGTATAGTGGTCCAAGTTGCACCTGTTATCATAGGTCGGAGGGCTGCCTACCAACATGTATGCAACCTTCACTCCTTTTTTATTGTTGTCTAGAAAGGTGGTGTGATATTTTTTTGGGTAGATAGCCTTTCCTTGGCTCACAGGCAGGATTGTGATCTCTACCATATTTTCATTGTATTGTTGTATTATGTTGCTGAAATATTTCAGGGTTGGTTGGTTGTATTGTTGTTGTTTCCATTAAGAGAGTACCCTGGTCACATTCTGGCCCTCAACTTGGGACGGTGTATTTTGGACTCTTGCAATTGGAAGGTGAATTAGTCCCTCTACAATCAGTTTCTTTTACAAAGATAATTGTATATTTTTTGTTGAGAGCTTTATATATGTTATTTACAACATAGAATAGAAGTAGTGGCTATGGTTTCTCATGATTTTTGTTGTCAGATGATGTTGTACGCATATAGATCTTGTTAGTTTCCAGTTTTTTTTTGTTTGTGTTTAAGGGTTTTCATTCTCTTATCCATGCACAAATGGTGATCATTGAGGTCCCCCATTCCTAAGGATAGGGATCGGGTTTTTAGTTATCATTTGTATTCGTAAATATCTTGTTTGTTTCCAGTTTGTTTTTGTGTTTGTGTTTAAGATTTTTCGTTCACCTTTATGTTGTTAAGGGTGTGCAATTGGATGGAAAGATCCATTCATAGATTAAAAATCCCATGTCAATTATCCGTGCACAAATGGTGATGATTTTGGTGACCCATTCTTAAGGATAGGGATAAGGTTTTTAGTTATCAGTTGTATGCATATAGTTCTTGATAATTTCAAGTTTATTTTTGTTTGTGTTTAAGGGTTTTCATTCACCTCTACTCTATGTTAAGGGTGTGAAATTGACTAGAAAGATCCATTCATAGATTAAAAAATCCATCAGTTATCTGTGCACAAATGGTGATGATTTCGTTGCCCCATTTCTAAGGTTAGGGATCAAGTTTTTAGTTTTCAATTGTGTGCATATAGTTATCAAGTGTATTTTCCCATAACTAAATGTTTTGGAGGTCCAATCTTCTTTAGGGTATGTCAAGATGGTTAATAGAGCAAAATCAAATAACCAATTGTGCAAATTGACCTTGGAAATTGATGAGAAATGGGATGAAATGACCAATAATAATAATAATAAGTTATCAAGTGTATTTTCCCATAACTAAATGTTTTGGAGGTCCAATCTTCTTTAGGGTATGTCAAGATGGTTAATAGAGCAAAATCAAATAATCAATTGTGCAAATTGACCTTGGAAATTGATGAGAAATGGGATGAAATGGCCAATAATAATAATAATAATCTAATTTTAAGGTCACAGGCAAGCCATACACCAAATTTGTGTACGAGACTCCCTTGTTTGTGGGACAAGGGACCCCCTCTGCCCATCGATTTGAGTGCCAAATTCTATGGAGGTATGCATACCCTACTCCCTTTTGAATTTGAACTTGTGACCTCTTAGGAGGAAACACATATTCTTAACCATTAGGCACACCTAAGTTGTATCTAATATGGAGGAAAAAAACAAAACTAGATTAGATTACTAACGTAGATACAACCAATATTTTGTTGAACCTTGTGTAGTCCCCTACCAAATTTTACCATAGCTGCTACTCCACCACAAAATTTGAATGCCAACATTTGGTAATAATCAAGGTCAATGAATACTTTGATTTACACCATACTCAACGATATGTAAATAATTAAAATTGTGTCAATGCACTTCAAATGGTTAACATACAATTCGTACATGTGATGGAAAATCCAATCGACCAATGTAAGTTTAAGTTGGGACATATTCAAAATGGTAGGAGACTCTAGGATAAAGGAAAATGAGAATTTGGAAAATCTACTTGATTTCAACCAAAAGGCGTTGTGGAAGAATCCTCCTTTCTTTACAGAGTAATCTGTGGAATTGAAAAAAAGAAGATTCTTACCCAATATTATAAATTAACGGGGCTAGTGTATTTCCAATTAATCTCTAGCCATCCTTCTTGCAAATATTCATTTTCGAACACCAAGGATCTTAGTATACACACGTGAATGGGAAATACTAGTGATCCCCATGTCAACATTTGATCATAAACAAGGTCAATGAATATTTTGATTTGCACCATACTCAAAGTGATATGGTCTCTAACCATCCTTCTTGCAAAGATTCTTTTTTGAACGCCAAGGATATTAGTATACACATGTGAATGGGAAATACTAGCAATCCCCATGTCAACATTTGATCATAAACAAGGTCAATGAATGTTTTGATTTGCACCATACTCAAAGCGATATGGATAGAGTGAAAATTGTGTCAAAGCATTTCAATTGGTTCACATACAATTGGTACATGTATTTCAATTGGTTCACATACAATTGGTACATGTGATGAAGAACCTAGTCAAGCAATGTAAGTTTAAGTTGGGATATATTCAAACTGGTGGTAGGAGACTCTAGGATAAAAGAAAATGAGGATTTGAAAACTTTATCTGATTTCAACCAAAAGGTGATGTGAAGAATACACATGGGAATGGGAAATACTAGAAATCCCCTTGTCAATGTTAATTGAAGAATAAATACTTCAAACTTATGTTGTCCTTGATTATATAATTAATGAAATAAAGAATGTATCACATCAAAACCATCAACAAAGCTATACTTAAATCTAATAGTATAGAAAAAAAAAAAGAATTTGCCAAGAACAAATACTTCAAACTTATGTCGTCCTTGATTATATAACAAATGAAATAAAAAATGTATAACCTCAAAACCATCAACAAATCTATACATGTATAACATCAAAACCATCAACAAAGCTATACTTAAATCTAATAGTATAGAAAAAAAAAAAGGATTTGTCAGTGTTTAGGTTGGACCAGAATTTTCCAAAGTGTTTACCATAGATCCACGATCTCTTTATTATTTCAATAATATCAAAACTAGTGTGGACTCTTCCTTCTCTATCTAGCATTGTTTCATGGTTGTTTTAGACTTGAATTTATGGTTTTTTTAACACTTTTTGTGGCACAACAAATTTCTAGGGTTTTTAACCCTTTCCTTCACTTGCACCCTTATCCTTTGACAATTGTTTGGTCTTTTCAATGGATTTAAGGGGATATTTTGTAGGGTTGTGCCATTTTTAGGGCAAGGCCCTTGTTTTTTCTTTGTTTAGTGAAAACCTATAGTCTTTAGGGTTGTTTTAGGTATGAAACTAGACTATTTTTAGATATGTTTCAAGGAACCAATGTTTTTTTAGGTTTTAAACACTCTATGGATGCCTCAATCCTTGCTGAGTCATAAGTTTCCTACTAAGTGTTGGCTTGTGGGATATTGGCATTAGCCTAGGGTTTATAGTGGCAACCAACTGAATTTGAACCTGGGCCTTGCCCAAATGATCTCGACCAATTACTGATTACCCTAGATCTAAAAAAATGTTTTATTAGCCATTTCAACAATTTACTCATAACGAGCTCAACATGTCATGAATGAGAATATAACCTAGGTGGGGAGGATAACACTCCATCACACAACCACATGAGATATATCTAATTGACCTTAAATTTGAAGGACATGGGGGTGGTCTTTGATCCACTTATGTGTATATAGGTCACCATGCATCAACCCAATCATTAGTGGGTTGTTGCATGGTCTAACCATGCATCAACAATCCTTGCATTCCATGCATGCATCATTCAACATCATATCAATGGTGGCAACCAGATCTTTGACGAGTAAATCCAACTCTCCTGCGGGTCGTACTACAGACTGACCGTGTACATATGCAAGTCGTACTATGGACTGACTGCATACATACGTGGGCTGTACTACTGGTAGGGCGCATACATATGCATGTTGCACTATCGATAGGTCGCGTACCTGTGACAGATTGATATATGTTGAGGATTGTTGCCTCATCTCAGTTGGTGCTAAGGGTGTAAGGTGAGTTATGAATTGTAGAGATGGTGCTCTTGTAGAGTTGTACTCTATTCAGTTGTTGCTTATAAACCCCAAGGATTAAAGTCTGTAATAAAAAGAAAATTGTACATACATCTTTTGTTCTTTGTGTTCCTTGTGGTGATGATTTCTTGATGATATATTGTTGATATATGTTGTTGATATGTGTTCACATTTAACTAGTTATAAGTGACAACAATGAGAAATGAGTTAATGGTGATTTCTAACTAATGAGTTTTGTGTAAGAGGGAAGTTTTGGGAAAAAGAGCCCTACACTGTTCACCCCCCCACCTCTCAGTGTAGTCAGTGTGTCCAACACTCGCTCTATAAATGTGCTCATGGAGATGAACAACACACATGTCCTTGCATGTTAATGACACCATGACCATAAAGTAAACCCCATGTCATATCATTCACTCACACTTATGCTTTGATTGGTTTCTCAGGAACTATTCTGCTACTTGGGTACTGGAACACCTAATAGGGTTCTATGATGTTCCTCTCAAACTTAAACTTGGGAAGTTGCATAAAGTTATAAGCTAGTGTGAATTTTGAAGAATATACCTAATGTGAATTACTTACATGGATTTTGAATTAAAATGTAACTCAATTTTTATGATTCTAATGACTCTTATATCCATGATGGTTGGTCTCACTTGATTCATTAAGCCCATGTTGGATAATGATGTACCAATTGAAATGGTTCTTTGGAGGACGTCGGTGATGCTTCCATTTCACTTCATGGAGGATGTTGGAGCCTTGATGATGATCATTGGACCTTGTGATGATTTGGCATGCCTCTTGACACCCTTAGGCACCTCGTGGACCATGGACATCGCACCTAGAAGCTAAGACATTGCACCAAGAACCTGACGTGTCACTTAGAGAGAAGGGAGCCCCACCATGGATGTTTCACCCCTTTGAGGACATTGAGGTTGAGCTTCATTATGCATCCTTTGATGATGAAAGTACACCTCTTTGGAGAGGTTATGGAGCCTTTTTCCTTGATAACTTCATGACTAGGAGTATGGACAATGCAGATGTGATGGGATGCCACACTTGAGGATGATGTGACAGTTGCTTGAGCCAACCTCACACTTCGATGATGAGTTTGAAGTTTGTTAATGAGGATATGTGACATTTATTATCAGGAGGCATGAATTTTGATGATGCTTTGCACCTTCTGGGGAGAGACATGACTTTTGGAACCTTTGTACTGTTGATTTTTCTATGTGAGATAATATTGTTTATTTGATATGTTATTACAATGATGTGTGTTCCATATATAGAGAACATATGGTGATCATCCATGAAAGGATGCATCCTTTGGATAATCAATAACTATTTATTATTATCTTTTACTTGTTATATATATTATTTAATAATCAAGAATTATATTATTAATTATTAATCTAAGAGAATGTCTTCCTGATGTTTTCCAAACATCAACACTCCCTCTCAAAAAGGGAGACATTCTGCATCATGCCAAACTTGTCTTTGAAGTATACAAACTTCGCCCTAGACTCATAACACTTGTCTGTCAGTCTTGGGAGATGTCTCTCTCTCACATGAACCAAGGGATAACTCCTTCTGTGAATTTCCCTCTGAGCCAAATGACTCTCTCTAAGATCATGCTCACTCTGGGTCAACATGTGATAATATCTATCATCTTGAGTCTTTATCATTCCTTATCAAATCACCATGACTAGTACAAATACCACACCAGGATCGTTCACTATAGGTACACTCATGTGAGTGAATGTCATCCCAATGCTAACTAACACGTGGAAAGCACCTCAAGCACCTCGAGTCCATATTAATCCTTGTCATGATAAAGGAAGGACTACCTGGGCCCATTTACCACAAGTACACCTTTGTGATAAATGCATCCTATCTCTCTTGGTCTGCATCCCAATATAGGAGAAGGTCTGCATGATGTTGAAACATCAACACTCCCTCTTAGCTAGGGAGGTGTCTTTCCATAGTAGTACACAACTACTCTCCACTCATACACAACCACTTCTAGTAGCACACAACTACTATCCAGTGACACACAGTCACTGCTAGTGATACACAACCACTGTAGTAGTAAAATGTTTGTCACACATGACACTCCCATGTGGACTTCTAGAGGCTACTCCCTCTATAAATACTAGGTTCAACTCCCCATAGTGTGTGAATTCAAGGTAAAATTCCTTGACATGTCCTCATGTTCTCTCCACAAGGGACGTTGGGATATAATCCCAAACCCACTTATCCCTTCTCTGATAAGTTTCCTCTCAGATCAACTCAACTCTGTCACATAGGAGTATCATTTGAAGAATGTATGTCACACATGGCACTCCCATGTGGAATTCTAGATGTTACTCCCTCTAGAAATACTAGGGTCAACTCCCCATAGTGTGTGACATCATGGTCAAATTCCCTGACATGTCCTCATGTTCTCTCCACGATGGACATTGGGATATAAGACCAAACCTAGTTATCCCTTCTCAGATAAGTGTCCTCACAAATCAACTCAACTCAATCATGGAGGAGTATGATTTGGAGAATGTCTCATGAAGCTGCAAGCTGCAAGGGAGGCATTCTATGCCATGCCAAGTCTGTCACGAAAGTACTCAAACTTCGTCCTCGTTTGGTAAGAACATCAACAACCTACTCATTTGTAGGAAGGCACTACACCAGTACCGACTTCTTTTGCACCATGTCTCGGATGTAATGGTACTTGATCTCATTTTGTTTTGATTTGTCATGAAACACTGGATTCTATGATATCTTTACACAACTATGGTTATCACAATGAATAACCGTGGAATCCAACACATGTCCAAATAAATCTGCAAGGATCTTGCGAAGCCACACTACTTCCCTGACTTCCACACTCAATGAAATGTACTATATTTTTGTGGTTCTCAAAGCCACATAAGTCTATTTCTTGCTACACTAGGAAACCATGGTATATCCCAAAGTGAAGAAACACCTAGAGGTGCTCTTCCTTTCCGTTGCACTCCCTACCCAATTAGAGTCAGTATATCCCTACAATCTCATGTCAATTCTAGAAGTATATCTTAGACCATGTTCAACTATGCCTCGCAAGTATCTCAACACATGCTTCACAATAATCTAGTATGTTTGTCTCAAATGACTCATAAATTGGCTAAGTGCACTCACTGCATAACAAATATTTGGTATGGTGTTAACCAGATACATCAATGATCCAATCAATTTTTTGTATAGGGTCAAATCAATCTCGTTAGAATCACAATAAGACACACATAAATTCTTCAGATTCGTCACCATTGGTATAGCCATGGTTTAAAGTTCAACATTGCAAACTTCTTCAATATCTCAACTGTATACTTCCCTTGACTCAGGAATATCTCATCATTTCTCTGCCACACTTCTAGTCCCAAGAAGTAGTGCATCATACCAAGGTCCTTCATCTCAAACTCAGAGGCCAACACATACTTGCATTCAGAAATAAGGCTCTTTGTTCCAGTGAGGAATAAATCATCAATGTAGAAGACCAAAATCAGGGACTTACCATTAACAGTCTTGTAGTACAAGTTAAAATCAAAAACACTTTTGTTGAAGCCCAAACTCATTAGGTATCCATCAATCTTCGCATATCAATCTCGAGCTGCCTGCTTGAGTCCGTACAGGGTCTTCTTCAACCTGCACACATGAGATTCCTTCTCATGTATCACGAAAGCATCTTGTTGCTCAATGCATACTTCTTCCTCAATCTCTCCTTTGAGAAAGGTTGTCTTCACATCCATCTGACGTTGTCTTCAACCCATGGATGTTGCAAGGTAAATAATCATCCAGATAGAAGTGTATCAAGCAATAGGAGAAAATGTCTCCTCATAATATATTCCCTCCACTTGAGATAATCCTCTAGCAACAATTCTCGTTTTTGTGCTTCTCGATGCTCTCTCTAGTTGTGTTTGATCTTATAGATCCACTTGGAAGTCACTACAAACTTTCCTTCAGGTCTTGCAAAAATATCCCACACATCATTCTTCATGATGGAATGATACTCCTCCATTATGACATCTCTCCATACTGGATGATTAGTTTCCTCCTTATAATCAATGATTGTTTCTCCTAACTACAACATAGCACGAATATCTATGAGGTCTCTTTATCTCTCAGAAGGTACCATGAGAAAATGCATGTCTTTCTTCGCCCTACAGATTCTGATGAAACCATGCAGGTCTCTTTCGACCTACTATAATATCTCTGGGAATATTAACTGGAGCTATAGGATCAATGGGATCAATTGGATCAATAGGCTCAATTTTCTCCCTCTGAATTGTTGGAGGGAGAGGGGGAGAAGGCACCATCTCTCCCTATCTCTCACTATCAATATCCATGTGAGATCCTCTAGATATTTTGAAGGCTACCTCCTCCTCAAAGGTAACATCTCTTCTCACCTCAATCTGTATTTGACCAGGGATGTAGATCTAGTATGCCTTAGAAGACTCATTGTACCCCACAAATGTACCATTTCTACCTGAAGGGTCTAGCTTGGTGATTTTCTCCTTGGGTACATGAATGTATACTAGACACCCAAATATCCTGAAGTGTCCAGCCTCAAGCTTCACTCATGAATTGTTTCCATACTATACATCTTGTGGTTCCCTCGTGGAACACATGTCTAAGACATATCGAGGTTCCCTCATGGAACCAATGTCTTATCTAGGACATATTGAGGTTTCCTCATGGAGCCAATGTCCCTGTTAAGGTCCTAACCCGCACATAGGTAGATCAATGTATTCAGATGTAATAAACGTCAATATTAATAAGGCCTTTCAATAAAATATAATAAGGCGGATGTAAGAAGACCTAATAGAAGCTTCCGCTTCTAAAAGGATCTTCCTCTAGATGCTTCTCTTAATAGACATATTTAGTATAAATAAGGGTCAAGGGTATGAAAACCCTAGCTTGTAGATTATTGTAACAAAGCGCTGCTCGATTGGAGGTTGCCCCCTCGAAGAGGCCTGTGAACATTGTTTTCTGAATCAAAGTGTTATTTCTATTGTTGTTCTTATATAATTTATGTGTTATTGTGGAGATTATCTAGATATTTTACTGTTATTCTACCATTTCTAGCATTTTTATTTATGTTCTGCATATTTTATATATCTGGTATCTTGCAAGTGGTATCAAAGCACTATCCTTGGCAGAAATTGTGGGTATTTTTTTTGTAGGGTATAGACGTATTCCGACGTCTTTAAGCCACAGAGATTTGTCATTATGCGCATAAACCCATGATTGAGGGATTCATACACGCAGGAAATACAAGTGGTTCTTAAGCGCACATCTGTTGGCCACCCTTGTAACCCCTATTGGTACCCCTTCGAGTGGTAGCGCATCAGACAACACTTGTGTACTGATCAACCTAGATTTCATGAAGCCCTCTTTAGATAAACCTATCGGCCGCCGAACCGCTATAGTGTCACCGAGAACAACACTTAGGAAGATACTCTCTAGTACCTGGGTAGTCAGGTAGTACGGATAAGGGTACGGTCTATCCTCCTTAGT
>JASDQU010238034.1:7505-24397 GCA_032191745.1 Picea mariana | reverse complement strand
CATGGATTGGGATACCCCCATGGCTTCAAGGATATGGCCTAAAGTGAAAGGGAAATTATTCTAAGGTGATAGTGGTGCATTTCCCATGTTGTGCTTATCCCCATTAGCATCTCTACAAAGGATGCTAGTTTGGATGGTAAACTTTTTTGGTGCCATTGTTGGGCATGTCCTTGTCGATTTGTTCCCGAATACTAGATTATCCAAAATAGGATTGAAACATTTTTTGGCATCCGATGAGATGTGGGTAAGTTTTCTTGTAGTTGTATCTGAAAGAGATTACTCTTAAATTGGTAACTTGATTTGTCTCATTTGGTGACTCCACTGAAATAAAATATAAAGAGGTGCATTACAAGAGGTAATTGGGACTGGTTCAAAGCATAGGTAGGATATGTATGAACCAAAATTCTCATAATTCTCAACTTATATTGGAAATTCCACATSTTTGGTATGTGTACATGATTGMTATGTAATTCTCTAATATTAATAAATAATCACCTTGTATGTTTCAAATATGGCCTCTAACAAAGGAAATTTTTGGGAATATTTGTTTTCTCCTTTGGATTTTGTATGTGTTACAATGTGTTGAGGTGAGATTCACGTTGGTGCATGGGCGACCTAGGTCCCAATGTTTAATGGAAATATATGGTCGGATTCAAGACACTTTGCATATATCAAGGACTATATGGTAGAGAATAACATTCTTTATGAATGAACCTTAATCAAAGAATTTTCACATTTAATACAAGGGAAATATGCATGGGATTGGTATTGTGATTTGAAACCTAAGAATATAAAATCATGTCCACAATTAATGAAAAGGTTTCAAGAATGTTGGATATATGGTTATGAAGAAGTTGAAGATGATTATGTCTTTCTTGATTTGCTAGGAAGAATAATGGATAAGATCAACAACCTAGTCATGGAATTTAAGGGTAACCCCTCAAGTGATCTTCTTGTGGAAATGGAGAAAACAAAGGGTGTGTATATTTTCTTGTACAATTATGTTGAAAAAAACTATTTTGAGCCTTCTCCACTAAAGCTTGATGATGGTATGCATGAATATGTTCATCCCTCTCCTCCCTCCCATAAGCCTTTGTTTCCCAACATTTGAGAACTCGAAAATGAAGAACATGTACCCCATGTCGAAGATGTCAAGGAAATTTTTGATGTGATTAACAAAGAGGATCTTATTGAAGAACATCCTAAAGAATCACCTTATTGTTCTCTCAAATATGGTGAATCCATTGAAAATTTTGTTGCAACTCGTAAAGAAGAAAATGATGATGATGATCCCTCTCATACTTCCATTGGAAATAAAAGGACATTTGGAGACTAGGTATATGAATATAACCTCAATGACAAAAGAATTAAAGAATCTATCAGTTCTCCATTGCATGAAAGTAAGGTTTTGATATGTTATACTCCTTTCCAATATTTTCAATTTCATGGTATATCTTTTAACATCTCAAAAGTTGAAAGTCTAATGGAGGAACACTTATTTGATGAAGAGAATGACAACAAAGAGATCGATGATATTGATTATCTTCTCCATATTCTAAGACATAAATGGGATATATGTTATTTCTATTTTTATGGGGATCCCATTTACACTACATATCATGATGTTTATAAAGGTGAAATAATAGATTTTGGGTCTTATGGAAAACCAAACACAATAAGTGAATGTAAAGTTAACTTCACAATGTAGGAAAAACCATGTCATCCCACCAATGAGGTTGATTTACAGGTATAGGAAGGAGTTTTTTGTGGCCAGTTGAATTTTTTTTTCATCCATGGAAGTCCCCAACTCATGACTTTCACATTAAGGAAAATTCATCTCGTGATGATGGCTTTGAAGATGAAATTTTTGGTAGACATCATCATGTTCAATTTTGGGAATATTAAAATAATTTTAAACCTCACATACATGTGCAACCAACCATGATTAAATGATATACATATTTCTTCAGGTATGATCGGCTTTCTCATGTTTCATCCATACATGTGATCAAGAAAAACATGGAGGGGTAGACATATTATTGTAGGTTTCTCTTGGATATACCATTAGAGTCTCTCTTGCTTGATGGTTTGATGAGTAGCAATAATTACTTTCCTTATTGTGATGACAAGAAAGATGATTACATAATCCCTATCCACCCATGGATTGAAGAAGATTGCAATGATATAGGTAAACATTGGCATGAATTTATTCTTCTCTCAGATGATTGTGATCATACCTCATATTTCCACTAAATAAAAGTAAACAAGATTCTATCACATGCTTACTTGATCCTTGATGTTTCGTTATTTTGGCTTGTAAGCAAGCAAAAAGGTAATTTTCAAGGTATTGATGAACTCGTTAAATTGTTACAATGGATTTATGATTTTACTTAGCATGTTCTGTTTATTGTGTTAGAGTAGGTTAGAATGAATAATCTCTTCAACATGAGAATTATATTAACTTGTTTGTTTCATTTTATTCATTGTTTCATTTTATCTTCGTTTTATAATAAAAATATGAATATTTCTTACATGTATGTATTATCCTCTAAGATGTGGTGCTATTAACATGTACTTGGATACATATTTCATTTACACATGGATTTATTTCTCCTTTAGGGAATGGAAAAGGGAACGTGTGCCCTAACCCTCCCATGTATTTAATATCATTGGTTGAGATTTTTCTAAGCTCTATAGGTCTTCCAGATTTAGGAGTTGTAATGCATTCTTGAGATGAGCACATGTCCTCGAGTTGGAGCCAATTATTACACCTTAGATTCTCTATAGTGTACCCTACATTTTTTCGTGAGATGTGACAACTCTGATGATCCCAAAGTGTGATGATTTTTTTGTATGTGGCCATGTTGGGATGATTGATTTACAAGTATTGGTTAGTTAGTAACCCATATCCCCTTATATGAATGGTAATGACATGTCATTTTATTCCCCATTCTCAAGGTGTTGTTTTTATTTATCTAGATGAGTATCCTTTGGTGGTGGTAACTACCATCAAGTCAATAATTTATATCCTAGATAGGTATTTAGATATTTTGAGGCATATCTACTAGGATACTTGATTTACGAGAGCCCTAACTACTCACTTATTTTATTTTCTATGTAAAGGTGATTGCACTTTGTAAGGTTTGTCATAGCTATGGTTTAGCACACCTATTTTACCCCACATTGAACCTATATTTATTATACAAGTCCTACACTTTGGTCATGGGCCCTCGAAGATGATTCGGCATATGATTACTTAGTTTCATGTCTCCCAAGGAATTTTCACAGCTCCAAGGGAAGTACACATATTTAAAGGAATTGTCCACATCGTCCAAGGAAAATTTGAGCTTATTTTTGCAAAAATGGACATCTTATACACATACCACCTGGGACACTTTGAATGTTCCTCTTCTTTCATCATTTTTGAAGATGTCTTTTATATAATTTTATGGTTGACCCATTCTTTTGACATCACTCTTATTGTTGGGGTTTTTTGACCCATTGTTTTACTTGGAGGGTCACTTCCATGCTTCAGGGAGGTGCCTTGACCTTAGATATGGACTTGGTCATGCTTTGGAGACATATACCAAGGATTTATGGAAATTATTTGAGTACCTTTTGTGAATGTTATCCCATTTTGAGGTCATTCTCCACACTTTCATGAGAACGTTCCACTTGGAGGAGAGAAATGTTGGAGATTTAATTTCTTCAGAGGCCACCCCACCTTGTTTCTGGGCCTCAACATCACCCTTTTCTTGGAATGTTGTTCTTGGAGAAAAAACCGGCCCCGTATTTTTTGGAATGCTCCTATTTTAGGGTTTAGGGAAGAAATAATGGGAAGCAGTTATGAGCCTCATATATGAATATAGGCTCTCCTCTAATTCCAAATTTTTGGAGATCATTTCAATCCATTAATAAAATATCTTTTACTTGGTGCTTCTTGGTGTCAATTATTTGAGCTCTTTCTTTCTTGTTTATTCTTATTATTTCAAAGACTATTGTGAATGTTCAAATTTCTACTAAATCTAGCAAGATTGATCCATTGAGGAGTTGCACAACTAATTGGAAGGAGGATATCTATGGTTTGTATCTCTTCCATCTTCCTTAAAATGATTTGGTAATTTATTATTTATTGCCCCGATTAGTTTTATACTCTTTTTCAAGGGCTTTAAGTATTCTTTTAAGTCTTTTGTCATCTTGTTGGTGAAGGATATCCCCTTGAGGAAACCCTTCTTTTAGGGCATTAGTTTTCATAGTTTGTCTTGATTAGACAAGGGAGTACCATCCTTTAGGCACTAGTATCCCAGTCTAATCCATAAGAATTAAATACAAAATTCTTATATGGGCATACTTCTTGACACCATAATCCCTAACTGGAGATAAGAAACTAAGCTTAACTCCCAAAAACCAACAACAAAACCCAAAAAACTCAAATACTTTATTTTATGTCATATAAAATATAAAAAATACAAAAAAATACAAAAGATATACTGTCAAAAAATATTTATTTATTGTCTACTGCAAAGTTAATTGCTTACTCTCATTCTCTAGACATTTTTGTCCAACGGTTTATAGTAACTTGTTGATATTTAACCCTAATAATCAAAATTATCCCCAAATATTTTTTCTTAAATATTTTATATAACCTTTTTTAGGGATAATTTAAGAGTTTGATCAATTTTGGAAATTAAATTGCAACAAAGAAAGATGGTTTGATCAAACCCTAAAGCTAGGGTTTTACCCTAAAAGGTGGATTCTAACCCTACCCTAGATTATATTTGACTGGTGGATTGTTTATAAAGGACATGTAAAAATTTCTAAGAGTGAAAATTTTCTCCTAAGTGTTTCATATTTTCTATTTTTGATTTTGGATATTTGTTTGTGAAACCTTAGGGGGATTCACCACCTCTCTTTGAAATTTTGATATAATATCACTGGTATTATTAATTTATGCATGAAATCACTCATTTATGGTCTATTCGTACATATTTTATTCATTTCCCTATCCAAAGTACCCAAGTTGTATCATTAGAATTGATTTTAGGCAATCTTGAGGTGCTTTTCTTCACCCAAAATCTACATTTTCTGCATTATTGATCATATATCATATTTTGGAATTTGTGGAAAGACGAGAGATGGTCCCATTTATAGAACATAATCTATTTAATTCAAGTATATCATTTTTCTTGGGTTTATATGATTAGATCTCATTCTTGTGCTCTAAAAGGTACTTGTTTTTTTATCCAAAAAATGAGATCACGGTGTCGATTGTTATTTATATTGTAGCATTTTTATTTCATATCTCAACACTTCATTAATTAGATCCTAAAAATTCTTTATATTGTGGTATTTATTTCCCTAGTCCTGAGTTGAATATTCTTGAGTCATTTGGCTAGTCCATTGTCACTGGTCTATATAACCATATATTAAGGTGTGTGTTTTGGAAGTGACATCTATCATAAACTACCCCAAGGTACTATAAAGATTCATTTTTTATATTCATGAATATATGAAATTCAACATTCACTCAATGCGTAAAAACAATAAAATAGGAAAACAAATCATAAATGAAGAGAGACTCAGAACTTAGATAAAAAAAATAACAATCAATCTTATTATGAGAGAGCGGTGCAATTTTTATAAGCAAGGAGAATCTTTAACCTTCTCTTTATTACATTTTTACAATAAATTTCAATTAAGTGAAATAAAATCAATGTTAATCTATTACAGAGCTCCCCCGTTATCACGAGTGGCCAAGGAAGGGGCGTTCCCTTCTTGGTGGACCAATTTCTCCCAATTTAGATTTCAAGGTGTCCCTTATTACACCAAAAAATGAGGGAATGTGTGCTTCAACGCCTCTACAGACATACATTTGGCTTGAAATAGTGTGTGTTCCTTCCAACCCACAAGATATAATAAATACTTCTTCTCACGAGTGGTCCTAGTACTGGAGCCAAGAATTGTATGTTTCGTTCATCAAGATTGTTTATATTCATGTCTCCCTCACATTCCTGTAGGCAGTTTATATCTAGAGCTTTGAGATTTGATTCAGCCAAAACCTTGGCCAGGCCTTGTCCCTTTATCAGTTTAGTAGGTTTGATTTCCAGGTCAAATTCTTGAATCTTGGCAAGTCAGTGTCCTCTTTTTCCATTGCTGTCTGGTTGTACCAAAATATCTTTCACAGAACTTGTAGGTACGTATGCGATTATCTTGGAGTATAATACATATGTTCTAAATGCCTTCAATGCTTTTACCATGGCATACACTTTTATTTTTATTATATCATATTTAAGTTCTGCGTCTCTGAGGCTCTTGTTGAAAAAGGCGATCGACTATTCGAAACCCTCTTCATTTTTTTGGAGGAGCATCGTAGCAATCATGTGTTCGGAGGCAAACGAGAAAATAAGAAAATCTTTTAGATAATTGGGACTTGCCAATACAGGTGCCTCGGCTATGACTTTCTTAATGTGTGTGAATGACACGTTAGCCTCTGCTGTCCACTTTACTTCGCTGTTCTTTTTCAGCATATCTATGATCAATTTTACAATTTCAACGAAATTTGGGATAAATCTTCGTAAAAAATTTATTTTTCCAAAGAAAGATTGAATTTCTTTTACATTTCTAGGAATGTTTATAGTGTATATCGCTTCAACCCTCTTAGGATCAATCTTAATTCCATCCTTAGAAACAATATGACCCAAAAGATTACCTTCTTGCATGGAGAAGTGTGATTTCTTGGGGTTTAAGGACAGACCAAACCTGCGGCATTTTTCGAATGTTTGCTTAAGATGTACCAAATGCTCTTCATCGGATTTGGAGAAAACCGTTAAATCATCGAGATAGATGACTACGAACTTATCCCTCTCTCCGATGAAAGTGATGTCCATAGCGCATTGGAACATGGCTCCTACATTCATCAAACCGAAAGGCATTTTATCATACATGAACGTACCCCAAGGGGTAGTAAAAGCTGTTTTTTCTTTATCTTGTTCATTCATGGCAATTTGATTATATCTAGAGAAACAGGCAATCATATACATTATGTTTTCCCCAACTACCCTTTCTAGAATGTGATCCATTTTAGGCAGCGGATAGTTGTCTTTAAGAGAGGACTTATTTAGATTTCTGAAATCCACACATAGTCTATTTTCCCCACTCTTTTTTCTGACTGGGACCAGGTTTTCCACCCAATCGGAATATCTCAGAGGTACTATAATTTTCGCCTCTAAAATCTTCTTGACTTCTCTCTTGACCAAAAGCAATAAAATGGGGTTGATCTGCCTAATATTTTGTCTAAGGGGTTTGACCCCAGGCTTTAGAGGTATCTTGTGATCGATCACGGTACTGTCTAAGTTCTTAACTCGTCATAAGACCAGGTGAAAACATCTTTAAATTGTCTAAGTAGGTCCTTATACTCGCCTTTTATTTCAAGGGGGAGGAGTTTAGATATTTTAACCATCCTGGACTCTTCTTTGGTTCCCATGTCACAGTCCTCAACCTCTTCTGGTTGGGGTTGTAGGGTGGATTTTACAGGTATGTCATTTTGATCAAATAGTCTTTCCAGAGGGATCAATCCTTTCAGAATCTGGTTATTTTTTAGGACCAACATGCGATGATTTGCGATTTTGTCTTGGAAAGCTTGAGGGTCCTCTCCTTCTTTCATGATCCATATATGGTCATTCTGATTTTCTTGATCCACGTGAGTTTCAAAAAATTCACCTACTGCTTCAAGAAACTTCTTAATTTGTTCATCATCCTCAAAAACCTGCCAGTGCTGGATATTATCCAGGATAGATGGTCTGTGTCTTATCTCTATGTGATATTTCAATTTAAAGGTTGTGGGAGGAGTGAAAGTAGAAGTTGCTTTAGCTAATGCATCATCCTGTAAGTTTTTTGTGTGTGGGATGAAGTGGACATTTACAGACAAGAAAAAGTTTTCCATTAGATCCCAGGCACAATTTTTGTATGATCTTAATCTGGGATGCTTGGCCTGGTATTGTCGATTTATTTGTTTGACTATTAACTTTGCATCTCCATATACCTGTAGGTTTTTTATTTTTAGCTTCCTGGCAACCTCTAACCCTAAGACCAAGGCTTCGTATTCACATACATTGTTAGTATAATATATATCCCATTGTAGTCTGTAAGAAAAAGGGACAATGAACATTTCTTTAGGTGCCACAAAAAGCACTCCTACACCAACCCCTTCGCAAGACAAGGCACTGTCAAATTTTTTTTTCCAGATACCGGTGCTACACATATCTTTGGTCATGTAACCTGACTCTTCATGCTCTATATCATTTTCCTCTGTGCAACCATCTAAACCGTCGTCAAAAGATAAGATACAATTTCCTAAATCTTAATATGCAATGTAAATAGGGAAATTGTTCAAATTTTGAGGGTCGCTTACTGTATATGCTAACCTTGTCTCCCTGTACAACCGAGTAAATTTCCCACCAAACACAGGAATCATGGCGTACGTCATATCCAGTTGAGGAGAACCCCCTAGCTTGGCTGCTCATGACCTAGACAACAGTAAGCCGTATTTGGGGGGAATATCAACAATGACCACATCCATCAAGATGCTCTTAACTGGGACTTGTGCCAGGGTGACTACTAAATCCTTTATCATTCCCATACACTTAACTTTTCTCGAATCATATGAGTAAAGATCTCCATAAGGTCTGGTGATCTGGAGACCCAATTTGTCCATAATAATTTTAGGCATCACGTTATGTGAGGCTCTGGAGTCTAGCATGTAATTATGTAGCAGTTGATCGTACACATTTAAGGTGATATAAACGGGAGCAACAACGTCTTTGTCTCCTTCAAAATGTGGACCAAAAGTGATGTTGGGTTTATCATCTTCTAGGTTCAAAATGTTATATTGGCTTTATAGCTCTGAAACGCCTATCACTTTGGTAATCTGCTTTCAATAATTTGGGTTTTTCGCTAACTCTACTAGAGGAATCTGTATCTTAATTTTATTTATCTCATTTTTGAAACTGAAAACTCCACTCACCTTGTTTGTTTCTCTAGTTGGGACTTCCGAGTCCTTCTTCTCCAACTTATTTGTCTGGACTTCCTTATTACTCATAATCTTGATTAAATGTGTATTTGTATTAGCTGCTTCGGTTTCTTGTGTTTTAGTCTCAACCTTTTCTACTTTGGGTTCTTGTGCATTTACTACTTTCGCTTTGTTGTTAGTTAACACGGTTTCTTCTGGGGTAGACTCATAAGTTTGATCTCTTGGGAGAATTTTCTTAGGTTGAGTAGTTGAAATAGGCTTACCCTTAGATCTCAAGTTATACCTAGGTTGGACCTCAGCCATTATCATACCGGTTTCTTCTTGATAAGTACAAAGGTCAGTATAATCTCTTTCTTCACCCTCAATAGACGATTGTTGAGTGTTTAGAGATTTTTCATAATCCTCTCTACTCAGATAAGATTGTGTGCAGTCATCACCCAAGTTCGTGACATCATCATCTAAATCTCCTAAATCTTGGAGATCATTCTCTCCTATAAAATTTCCGTTCTTTAGGGGAGTTTGTATTTTCTGATCTTCATTTTTTATCTGTCTTTGCTGATTTGGGGGATTGGGATTCTTCCTAAAATATTTTTTGGCAAAAGAATTGGCTTTGGCTTGTTCTAGCTCCATTCTGGATATCTTATTAGACAGTTCCTTAATTACCTTGGCCATATCGTCTACTTTGTCATTTGTGTATCTATCAGACCCTAACGGCCCTGCTTGTTCTCTAAAGCGTATAGTTTCTCGGTTTCCCACTTCTACTTAGCTTTTAACTTACCAGAATCCATCATATTTGACTCGATTTCTACAACATCATCTTGCATTTGGCTTAGAGTAGCTCCCCTTCTTTCTCATAAAAGAAGTGCAAAATCTGGTTCGAAAGCCCCCGTGAAAGTTACTTTGGCTGTGGGTTGGGATGGTTTAACCTCAACTAGGATTTTGTTATACAGCTTGTTGAATTTTTGAATAAACTCCATAACTGTTTCTGAATTCTTTTTTCTTAAAGACCCAAACTCGGTTAAATAGTATAGGTGGTCCTTTCTTTCGCCTCATTGTCTAAGGAAAGCATATTCTAAAGCATCATAGGACAAGATAGATCCTGCAGGTAGCCTCTGAAACCAAGTTCGGACCTGACCTTCAAAGGTTTGGACAAAAATCCTCGAATACACATCTTCATGTTCGAGACCTAGGATGTCTTCGAATTGATAAAAAAAAATTATGTGTTCGGCTGCGGTCAGATCTCCTTCCCCAGTGAATTTTGGCAAATTTTTTTATATAATTTTCGGGAAGGTCGTGCAAAGGAACGGACAATACCAAAGGAGCGTATCGTGCTACCACTTTAGAAAACACTCTGGGAGGGGGGGCAGGCCCTTGACCTCCATCTCCTCCCCTAGGAACACCCCCACCACCTCCTCTAGAGGCTTCCATTGATATTAGTGGAAAGTTGTAAAGGGGGTTTTGGAAAATTAAAAGTGAATCTTTACTTTCTTCGTGGGGTAAAAAATCAGAGGATAACTGGTAAGGGATGCAAGGGATTGGCTCTTCGGACTTACAAGAGATGTAGTCAGGGGAACCAACGGGTGTGGAAACTGGATGTTTGAAATATTCTTTGAGACTGTGTGAGGTCGCGAAATTCGACTGAAGAGTCAACGATACATCGATAGTAGGTAAATTTTTTACAGGACTTTTTCCTTTATGTTCTAAAGAGGTTATCAGATGGGTTTTGCTTCTAACTTTGGGGTAGTTTGATGTTAGATCCTTAGTGTCGAAAAGAGGGCTGTGTGAAGTTGAAGGTTCAGAAGAACTCTTAGTCTTTAGTTGTGGGTATTTAAGATGATAGACTGCAGGGGTTGGCTTAAGAGAGCCTCTCGCCTTTAAACTATTCTTAGGATTAGTAACGAGTGTGGTCTGTTTACCATCTGGGTTTTGCCTGGTATTCCTTTGTACATATGCCATCTTATTAATCATGGAGTCTCCAAGTGAAAGATTACAAAGCCTTTAAAAGGTGTGCACTCTTTGTTCACTATCAAAGGGTGGCACTTTCAACGAAAAAAAAAAAATGTCATTTTCCCAGGGAAAAAGATTTCGTAACTTCAGTCCCCGGCAATGATGCCAAAAAGATGTTGTTCCAAAGTCTATACTTAAGGCTTAGAAGTATAGTGTCTAGGCATCCGAAAGTGAGTAAGGGGTAGAGAAGGAAGAAATATCAACCTTCGGCAAGGGAAGCT
Organism: Picea mariana; assembly: GCA_032191745.1. NCBI lineage: Eukaryota > Viridiplantae > Streptophyta > Pinopsida > Pinales > Pinaceae > Picea > Picea mariana. Next base: position 13,141 of record JASDQU010238034.1, on the reverse strand, counting down.
AGGGTTGATTTCTAGGTTGTTGTCTAGCTTCCAACTGTTCCTGGATGTTTATGTCCCTTTCAATTGCTGCCCACGAACGTTCCAGTTCGACTCGAGTAGTGGTTGTTTTAAGAATATTAGCAAAATGATCCAAGGAAATATGTGTTTGATCTTATAGTTTGGGTTGGATATTAGGCTATCTTGTCACATGGACAGTCATAGAGGAATAGAATGATAAGAAAATCTCAATACGTTTTAGATGTTGTCTCGATTTCGGTCGTATAAAGGAGAGTTATAGCTCCAGTAGTGAAAAAAAGGTGCAAACCAAAGGCCGTTTCCCGTAACTTAGTTATATTTGAATAAATGTGTATGAGGTGTAAGAAAAACATTAAGCTGTCTATCATGTAAGGATCCTATCAAGGGAGAATCTCACTTATAAATAGAAGAAGAAAAAAGATAAAGAAATAACCTGATGAAGCACAATATATATATATAAATCTAAAATTTTCACTGGTTTTATACCTGCTGATAGCCGGTACAGAGGAAAAATGGTAAACAATATAGAAAACTAAAATTTATTCACTATAGTAGAGGTTGTACTAAATTATAGCGCAACATTCATTAGATACATATATGAAATGAAATGAAATATGAAATACAGGGAAACAAACTCATAACACAGTCCTGACGGAATCGAGAATCTTCGGATTTGCTTTGTCTTAACTCCCGAGGAAGAAAAATCTCTATTACAATCGACCCAAAAAGGTCCAGCCTCTTTTTCTTCCTTCTATTGTATATTTATATAGATTTACATATGATGGAATCCCAATCGTTCCAGGATTTTCAGTTACAATGAGAAGGAGATCAATCATTTCATTTCTTCATCCTATGTATATATTTGGTACCAGAAGCCTGTCCTCTCGCATGCTCAGTACAAGCGACACATTTTTACACCAGCCAAGATATTAACCTTGAAGGTTCCACTTGACAATTGGCCTCAAAAATGTAACAATCTTTGACTAATTGCGGCAACCTTTCTTCCATCTATCAGTCTAGAGTGTCAATAGTGCACAATTGCACACTTGGTTTAATAATACATTTATCTATTTGAAATATGTCTGCAAGAGTTACTTGTGAGACTTCCGCCGAATCTCTTTCTTCTTTCTCATTTATATCAAGTGAGAGTTTCGTCATATTCATTTAGCTCAACATCTCAGCATTACTCTTGCTATCAATGCCTAACAGATTTCCATCTATAGAACTGAAAGCCTCTTCACATGATTTCCTTACCTTCTTGGCTTGCAATTTTCCTTTTGATATGCTGCGTTCCCATTCTTTCAACAAAATATTACCTCGGGTCTGCTCTAAAATGGAAAACTTATAACTTTTTCCCCATTCCCTATTCGTTGTAGCTATTACAGCCTCTTGAAATGCGACCCGAGCTGCTCTAGCTTCTCTCTCTCTGACAAATAAGTTTTATAATACCTGATCAATAAGTAGACAACTGTCCCGCATCGTCTCTACCTTGGCAACTAAAATTCACTGGGCTACAGAAACCCTGCTCTGAGTCTTCATAGCCTGGGACTGGGATATCCCAATATTTATAATTTGGCTTTCGACGAACTCTAATTTAACCTATAGCTGCTCTATCAATTCTCTTTGTTGGCTTACCTGTATTTGACTGGTCTGAGCTACCAGCTCTGCTTGTTTGAGCTTAGCTTTGAGCTTCTCAATTTCCTTTTTATTGGCCATCCTTGCTTGTTCTATTCTTGTGTTTTCCTAGACTTTAGCATCTTCTTCTGCCGTGGCTAGTTTAGCTTCTAAGGTTTTGATGAGACGATTTTTTCACTTCAGCTGATTTTTCAAAACCCCGACTGAAAATTGGTTTGTCGTAGCATACGCCCCTAATGTCTAGGCTATTTCTGTCGCAAACTCTTCTTTCTTCTTATCTTTCCCTTCGGTCAACACCTTAAATTTCTTGGCTGTTGATCCTTCTTCTTGATAGAATTCTCTTTTTACCACAGTTTTTCTCTTTTTATCAAAAAAGAACTCATTTGGAGGGAGATCTTCCATCCTGATAGGTCTCAATTCTTCGTTGAAAATCCACCCTGCATTTATGTTCCCTTGAGTTGACTGTAAAGGAGTAATGGAGGTTATGGGCTCTCCAATTTTCTTAGCTGACTGGCCTAGAGTGGTGACTAGATTCTGCGTTTTCGGTGGATCAGGAGTTTTTATTTTTGGTTTCAGACTCTTAGATTGCTCCTCCATGTCCTGGTGTTCTTTTGGTGTTGAATCTTTTGAGCCTTCGGCTTCTTTTTACTGCGCCTCTACTGTTATTGGATTTTCTCCCCGTAATACTGGGGGAAGACAACTCCACCGATGTTCTTGGAATTTTAAAACATCAGCCCTTTCTTCAGGAGCCAGGGCTTGTATCCGATCCAAAACCTCGACATAAGATCTCGTGCCTCAGAAAATGTCATCCGAGGGTGAATTTTCATGCTCAAACCTTTTAAGCCCACAATTTCCTATGTGGTTACTTACGACCTTATGTGGATCATGCCTTTTGAATTCAACATGAACCAATTTTAGGTCTTCCAGGGCTGTTGCCTCAGCTTTAGCATGCCTGAAATCTAACAAAGAATAGGAATGCAGATGAGTAGGAAAAGGTGGCCATACCTTTTTAGAATATCCCTTAAGTTCCTTGCTTATGCCACCGATTATGGTTTTCCTGGCAATCTCATGACAAGCCAACCTATTGGCTATGAATAGTGGTAAGGCATTCAGAGGAATAAAAGCGTCGAAAACCCTGAGATATGAAAATTCTGCCTCCACATACCAATTTGCTATACTGCTAAGATTTATCGTGATACTGTCTGAGATCCTAGGTGGAGGGTGGCCAAAGATAGTGACATGCAATAGTACCATTACCCAGTTGGAGATTTCATACTCAAAATCTAAAGCTTTGTCTTCCCACAACTTTGAATGGTAGACGTGGATGGGCTTAGCCTCCGATGGAGTCCAGCTCCAACTCATTAAGGGAAAAGGCATCAGAAAACACACGACGTCCATGATATACGTGGACATAAAGAATGAAGCCATCTTTCCACTCTCCCTCTGCGCTCGATACTCTGTAATTCGACTAGTAAAACTATCAGACAGTAGTTTAGCCCAGTCGAAGGAACAACCTTCGATGACCGTGTGAATTAGAGGCACCCACTGAAGGAAAAATTGTGTGGTGTCCTCTCTCCCATATAATCTGCAGGTCATCATAGCGATATATTTGAACTGTGGTTCCAAAGAGGATATATAATATATACCATTACTGTCTTCCCTAAACCTCGTAGGGTGTGAAACCCAATCTTTGATTAAACTAGACATAGTCTTGTCGTATTGCACACATTCCTTCTGTTTGAAATTCCTTAGGAATTCGACATTGTAAACAATGTCCGACACAGGTGGCAACTTGTACATAGCCTGCAATTGTTCAGGTCTGAAAGTCCCAATTGTTACCCTCTTCTCGTTGAAGATGGTTCTGTTTGGTATATCTACATGGTCTAATGCCCACCGAATCATATCGTAGTAAGGAAGAAGACGTGGCCTAGCTGCTACTTTATGCATTTGTGCCTAGACGACAATTTTATACTTGGTGATCAGGTCGTCTTTTTTATTTTCATTGGAATCATCCGAAACATCTACCAATTCAAACTGTAGAACCTCAGAAATATATGACCAGGTCCTGACAGAGTCGACACTTCAAGGTGAAGTATCAAAAATGTTGTATGAACCTTGTCCTGAAACCTCAACATTGGCTTTAGATGCTTTCCACAGGGCCATGGTGGGGGATTCTACTTTAGCTCTCCTACGATAAAAATATGTATACATATAGAAATTAGTTCGCTCGCGTAAAGTTGGCTCTGCGTAGAATAAAAATGAAATTTGAGACAACAAATGAAAAATCCATGTCTTCAACTATTTAAAACTAGGTTGTCCTTAGGGACAGAACGGTCAAATTGTTCTTAAATATAAATTTAGCAATAAAAACCAAACCCTTACATGTCAATTCGCCTCATTTCTAATTAATGTCATAAATTTTGACAGTCCATAATGCAAGTTGGCACAAAGAAAGTTTAAAATCACCTCGGAGACTATGCATATTGATTTTCGTATTAAACAATGAAAATGCTAGCTAAGCTTAATTAATTAGGCCTTTTTTAAATGTTAATTAATCTTTCGGCACTCGCCTCATCGGGAGATTTCTCTTTAACCCTTTGAACCTCTAAGACCCCAAATTGTGATAATTAGCTTTGGTTAATAAAAACGTAACCATGATTAAGCGTTTAATTAATTATGCTGTTATTTATATCACGACTTCGTGACTCGGAGCTTCGAAGGTATAGCTTCCGGGAGGCTCGTATGCCGAGTTGCGAAATTGCGAGATCGCGATGATATGATTTAGTTAAATTGGAGGATAAAACTGGATTAAGTGTTTAATTAATTACGTTTCTATTTTTATCGCGACTTCGTGACTCGGGGTTTTGAAGGTGTAGCTTTTGAGGGAAAACATGCTGAGTTGTGAATTCTCGACTGAGCTTAAATGCAGCTAAACTTTTTACCTTTAACATTAACCCGGGTTACTAAAACAAGAATCTCGCAGTTTCAGCTATCGTGGTTGTGACGGTAAGAATTTTGGAGCTAGAAAACACCGAGACACAAAATCTTGATGATGCTTAGCTACGATTTAGAGTATTTTTACTTTCGGTAATGATCTGGGTAAACCTTTTTTAAAACTAGTTCGTTGTTTTGCCCCTCGGGACTTGTAAACTATGTGATCTATAACTCCCGACATGCGACATCCCGAGGTAAAAGGGAGAGACTTGTTTAAACGATAGAAAAATAAATATTACCTTAACAGTAAGATAACCGTTGTTGTTTGCATGGCGAGACTTTTGAGATTTTGGAAAAAATAAAGGAAAATATGAAAAGCGGCTTTCGACTTCAAGCATTAAGATATGAAATTTTAAACAGGCTAAAAAAAAAAAGGCAACTCCAACACCTCCCATGTCGATAACAAACATATGGGATTTCAGGTGCTAGTCACCAATTTGGAGATGCACATTTTCACAACGCCCTCCACATTTCATGGAACCACCATTGGAAATCATGATTTGGAAATTATTGATGGCATGGATGTAGAAATGAGTTTCTTGGGCAATGCGGTGATGAATAAAATTATGGGTGTTGCCACTATCAACTAGAATGATGACCTTTCGATGCTTGATGTAACCGATTAGCTTGAGGGTTTGGGGAGTGGAGAAGCCAGTGGAGCATTGAGGGAAATGACTGGTTCTACTTTGGGAGGGTCTAAGGGAGGGTTATGTTAGTGGATTCAGGTGACTCAGACATAGAGGGAGTTTCTTCATCTTCTTCCGAAATATCCTTAGAGATGGCCATAAAAATATTTTTTTCTTTACACTTGTGGCCCGGCAAATATTTGTCATGACAGTTATAACAAAGGCCTTTGAGTTGGCGTCAACCATTTCAGCCCGGGTCAATTTCTGGATCTTTAGTGGAGTAGAGGGAGTAGTGGGATTTACTGGTTTAGGGTGAGGGATGAAGGAGGGTCTGCGGTTTTGAGAAGATACAACCTATTGTGCTTA
>JASDQU010238032.1:0-16970 GCA_032191745.1 Picea mariana | reverse complement strand
CTAAGGAGGACATGAAGAAGCATGGTAAAATTTTAACCTCTTGGAATGTGTTGGCAGCCAATTCACATTTTCTACTGTCCTTATAAGCTACCCACACCAATGTTTTGCAAACTTTGATTTTTTGTCGCAATTCTCAAATAAATGACACTTTTATTTTTGTGATATTTGCACACTTGCCTTCGTTTTTGTTTTCACAACTGTAAGCGTGAAAAATTGGTCTTTCGAAGTCGCATTAAAATCATTATTGAATTGTCGCTATCACTCTTGCCGATATACCTATTGCGCTTACCTTTAACTTATCATTATGCAGTTGGCAAAGACCTTTTGATCTGTACTCATTTGACATTCTTGGATTGATTGTGTGATTTTGTTTCATTGAGTTTATGATACATTGGGGATTGTGTTTACATGTTATTTGATCAATCCACTTGGCACATTGGTTAAACTCTTGGTATGAATCGTTCTATACAACGCATGTCACATAGTCAACACATTGGCATTGATTTCAATTTATTTGTTTGGTTTTGAGATTATAAATATTGCTTGCGCGAATGGTTTATCCACTAGACCAAAGGTTTCAATTGATTGAAATGGCATAGTTATAACACTTATGCGTTGTATAGTTGAAAGCGTCGGCGGTTGTACCATTGGTAATGACTATGCTGCATGGTAGAAATAGCTCCACCACCTTCACACGATATCATTAATGCTTATCCCTAACCCTGTTTCACCCCTGCTAGCATCGAGTAAGCCTGTGAATACTTTGCTCCGGCGTGTGCTATGATTCAAACCCTGGTTCATTCATATCCACCACCATGTGCTCTTCTCCATGGCACCGGTGGTGCGAATTGAGTCGAATGGTAGCCAAGCCTTGCTACTATTCGACAATGCCCGGAGAGACTTAGAAGACAGCGGTTGGCTCACCTTTGTACAACAGCTTGAGGGTTTTAATCTATTTGTTGCACAGCAGTTCGCCCTGAATTTTGATGGCTGTAGGGCCAAAGTAGGTGACATTCAGCTTGAGCTAAATGAAGAGTTCATTAGCTCTGCCATAGGGTTAGAAGCCACGGGCCAACGATGGTTTAAAAACTCTAAACTGGAGGAGGTGCCATGGCCACTACTATTCATCTCATGAAAGGTCACATCCTGTGACAGAGGTATGCCCATTTCCACGCTTAAACCAAGATGGCATGATCGTTTGATGGTGGTCAAACAATTCGTGACCTGTGAGGGTCGATATGGGCTAGTTTTTCTTTATCACATACGACTGTTAATGAATTTTATGGGGTATCCATTGAATATGCCATTTTACTTCCAGCGTAGCCTTTATAAAATGTCAAAAAGGTTTAAAAGAGAAAAGGCCGATAGTATCTTGTTCCACCATGGCCTAATCAGACTCATCGTTGTTCATCACTTAAATATCCAAAGTGACAATTGGCAATCTTTTATCTCTCGGAATGGTTTTGCTGATACAGAGCCTGTCCAAATTGACAAGCCCATGGTTAGTGTGACTAAGGTCGGGCCACCCATGCCTTTCCATGCCCTTCTACCCTCTCCTAAACCCTTGGCCAACCCTGATATCGATCTACCCGACATCACAATAGACAAGACAGAGGCTATTAAAAAGCCTATGAGCAAAAAGCTCAAAGGAAACCCTACTGTCGACGACAAAGGTAAAAAGAATACCCGACTTATCTCGAGACTGGCTAGGAATAAACCTAAACCTAGTGCTAATCATAAGCCCATAGTCCTCAGTGAAGACTCAGACTCTGACATCGAACGCTTCCTAGCTAGTGAGTACCCTTACTCCCAAGGTTTGTGTTCCGAGCCACCCTACGATTTCATTTTTAATCTGCCCCCATACTTAAAGAATAATCCTAGTTACACAAGGATCAAGCTACCTAACGAAACCCTCGATGATTTAAACAAACCCTTGACTGTCGGGCAGTCATCATGCAACCAATGTAATGTGTGGTTGGAATGATACTATAAAGACATTCCCTTACTTCAATCAAAAATCAAAGCGTTGGAAAACCAAGTTACAGTGTCGACTAGTGAAAGGGACAAGCTTCGAGCTAATGATAAGAAGCATAAAACCACTAGTTCCATCATATTTAGGAATGTCGAATTGGCTACAGCCATCGTCAACTCCAAAATGTTATGACCAAGCTGTCTGCTCATCATCCAGGTATGAATTTCTATATCATTTTCGTTTTGTGAATTGCTAGGATTAATATAATGATTTGAGTTTGGTTTTAAAATAGCTATGTCTATTGTTCGAAATGACTCTGTTATAGCCATATCGAAAACGGTTATGTTGTTCATCCTGTACATTGTTTTCGTTTTGCTAAAATTGAATGAAGTTTTGATTTGGTTACACGATTTGGTCATGCCCAGTTTAGCAATGGATTAGTTTTCACTTGGTTTCTATTGGTTTGAGTTAACGAAATTAATGGTTTGCTTTCGATTGGACTTTGTTTGTATCGGATCTGTACAGGAAATTTTTATGCTAAAATTAGAGCACGACCATGTTTTGATTTGATTGCGTTATGGTTGGATTATATCGGCTTTGATTTTATGGTGTGATTTTGGAACGATTCCGTGAGTTGAATTGTTATGATCTTTCAATATGTTATGAAATGTAATCTTCTAAATTAGGAATACAAATCTGATCGACTCTGATTTGGAATGAATGACTCTATTTTGTATGGAAACGATATTCTCATTTAAGCCCGTGCAAAAGATATCTATGCCCGAATCATGGAATGGTTTTGATTCACAATGACTATGTTAAACTCCAACTGTTCGATTCGCTCTTGTCTTGATTGGATTGTTGTGTATCTTCAGTTAGTACGATTTTTTTTATGAGTTGGATTCGTATCAAAAATAGACTTGATACTGCTCTATTTGATTTTAATTTTCAAAATGAGTTGGTTGAACCCATATCGACATATGTTATCTCTGTCGAATTCGGTTAATTGTTCGTTTTGAAATGAATTCGACTAATAATTTCATTGAGAATCAATCGATTTTTTCTGCCCCAATTAGCAATAACAAACGATGGACGATTCCCATAGATCCTTCTATCAACCGATTAATTTCATTATGATTTTTTTTGTGATAAGTTACACACCAGTTTTGATTTGATTCGCTAATGGCATGGATCGCTGGTTTATGTTAATACAGTTATATCAATTTGAAAATGATCTTGTTGTTTTCGTATGGATTCGATCGTGTTTCCTGTTAATGAGGCAGCATAAACGATTGCCTATGATGTGTTTAACTGTATCGATTTCAATTTGATATGAAATGATTTCATTACTGTTTGATACGATTTTGTATATCAGAATTAGTAACTAATTAAACAGAGTATAGCTATCTAGTTTATCGTTTGATTTAGTTTGTTCAAATTGCATACAAGTGTCGATTTGAATAAGGCTTTTAGCAATCAAATATCTTTTGATAGTTTGAATGTATTTTCAAACATTTGAATTGATTTTAATGTTGATTCTGTGTCTGATTTAGACCAGCTACAGAATCGCAAGATTCTGTAGCTAGTCTATAGAATTAGATTTTTATCATTTTTATCAATAAAATATCCTCCTAACTTGTCCATTTTTTACCCTTTTTAGGTACATCCGAATTGCATTGGGCATGCTGGACAGTCTAGGAGATATTTGTGTGATTTAGTTTTTATTTTAGGTTCCTAGTTTAGTCACACTTAGGATATCTTCCCAGATTTATGTAAACAGTTTTTGATAACTTCCACAGGGATGTTTTACTCTATGGGAGGTCTTTAAATACTTATTATTTTGTATAATAAGAAATATCCTCACTTGTGGGAGAACCAGGCTATGGATTTCTAATACAAACTGAGACAAGAGTTGATGTTTTTCTACAGCTTTCGGTTTCAATATATCAATCTTTTGTTTCAAGTTTATGCATGTCAGTTTGCAGTTGATTATAGACTACTTTAGCTATCATAATCTATTGCAGAATGATATGATTTAATTAATGTGTTTTCCATATCTGATTTCTTTCATTACTTAAAAAATACAGCAATTACTTTGTTTCAGTTAATGAATCATAGATTTCTCTTCTTCATTAATTGAATCATTTCCTATAGATCTTTGCATACAAGTTTATCTAACTGTGAAGATTTATAAATCATAAGATTGTTGTAAATTTTATGTCTTGTTTGTCCTGTAAATCATATTTTAAGAGCACTGCAGCTTTCTGTTTACGAGGAGCTCCTAGATAATTCAATGCGGGTTTCCTCGCTCCGATCAGCTAAGACAATCACCGTACAGGACAAACCTGGAGCCTTTCTTCAGGTTAGTTTGTTATTTATTTAATAGTTTATTTGTTAGTATAATTTAAGTAGTTTAGTTAGATATATTTGTAGTTTAGATTAGTAGTTAGAATTAGTATATTAGTTGTCTAGTTTAGTTAGTTTTCAGTTTATTTCTTTTTCATAAAATTATAAAAATAAAAAACAATAGCTCTCTCTGTCTTAGGGCAGAATACAAATGAGTTTTTCAGGTTTCCATTCAAATCTGTAAATTTTTAATATTGTACATTTTGTGAATAAGATTTATTTCTATTAGTAGTTAGATAGTTAATTTCTTAGAGTTAGTATAGTATTAGATAGTAGATTGTATATAGAATAGTTAGATTTGTTTAGTTTGTTTTAATAGTTGATTTTAGTTAGATTAGTTTATTAGTTTGTTTTAATAGTTAGTTTTAGTTAAATTAGTTAGTTTAGAGTAGTTTTCTTTTTGTTTTCTTAGGAATTAGATCAGCTAACGGAGCCGCTAAACCCGTCAGGGTGGTCCATTCCAAACGGCTTGGGTTATTAGACAACCCTGGACCGGTTCCACTCTTCCAGTTGACGGATGGTCAATTTCGCCCGTCAACAAATGGCGCTAGAAGGAGGGCCTGAAACTAATTAATGGCACAAGGCGGTCGTAAGACTCCCCCACCACCTAATCGCTCACCTATAGTGACTAGAAGCCATTCAAACGATAATATTCCCCTTCAAACAACAACCACATCAACCGATGATCCACAGATCACAGTTGAACCAATAACCCCTAATCCTATAGGTGGTGACATACAAGAGATTGTCCGTCAATCTCTTCTAAGAAATCATAGTGCCTTAGCTCATTTAAGGCAACCAAACCGTCCATTGGGTCAACCTTTAGATTTCTTTGATATCAGAGAACAACTTGGAGGCACTGACCTCACTGTGAACCCTACAGATCCAAACCTCAATCCTGTTGCAGGAGGATCTGGGATACCTCCTTCACCACCTCCATCATCTCCTTCCTCTTCTGGAGGAGATTCCTCTGACGAAGGCAGTTCCCCTCCTCAGCCTTCCACACCCACTACACCAATGGAAAATCAGAACAACCCTGCTAGATCTTGGCTCGACCAGGATGCCGTAGCCATACCTGGAGCTCAACATCCCTTACCTAAACATATAGAGAAATGGCTTCCCAAGTTTGACCCTGATTCAAAATAGATCGCAGAAGATCACATTAAAAAGTTTATGTCAGCCATAAGACTCCGCAATGTCGAACATGAAGACGTTGTCTGTAGGTTTTTCCCCTATACTTTCGAGGGCAATGCATCCACATGGTACTTTTCCCAACAACCCCATACCATCGTGTCTTGGGAAAAGTTTGAGTCGTGTTTTTTGGAAAAGTTTGGAGATGGTAAGCCTCCGGAAGTCCTAGTCATGGACCTTTATAGCTTAAGAATGAACCCAAAATAAAAAGTTAAAGACTTTAATCAAAGATTATTAACACTTAAAAAATGAATCCCTGTTGATTCCATGCCTACCGAGAGTCTTATAATAGAATACTACACTAAATCTTTGCATCAAAGTATAGCTATTTGGGTTAAACGATCTAAGAAAGCCACGTTGTTAGAAGCCTTCGAGGAGGCCAGCCAGATTGAAAAAGACATTCTTAGTCTTAAAGACTCTACTAGAAATGAAACAGAGACTAGTTCTTCTTCCAAAAAGAAGATCGAAATCCTCCCCAGACCTACTCAAAGTAAAACACAACCTGAAAGCTCAGATTTAGAAAACTTAACGAAAGTTGTTCAAAAACTGTCAAATTAAGTTATAGATTTAAAAAGGACAACCGAAGAAGCTTCCTCGATCAAAGGGCCTTACAAACCCCCATTCCAAAAGCCTTTTCCTACCAACCGACCTAATCCAACCACCGAAGGCCTTAATCTAGAAAGTCTGCAATGCGCCCTTCAAACAATTCTAGAAGCCCAAGATAACTTGATGCCTCCTGAGATTTCTGAGGAGGTAGTTGAACAAGAGACAGTTCAAGAAGAAGAGTCTTCTCCAAATATCTTTGGACACTTCTCGAATAGCATCTTTCAAGCTAACTTCGAGACAATTCATCCTTATAATACCAAGAGTAAGACAGCCAACAAACCTTCTGCCGAAAACACTACAACTTTACCTCCAAAGCAATCTAAACCAGCTGAGACTAAACAGAGTAATGTGAACCCCAACTTAGATTATGATGTAGTTGAATATCTTAAAAAGTTAAGGGCTAACATTTCTATTTATGAGTTATTGAAATTTCCATTTCTACTACAAAATATGTTACAGAATATCTCAGAGAATGGAAAAAATGGTAATTCAAGCAGTAACAAGGTTGTGCAGAACAAAGTTCCTCAGAAGACTTCCACCAAAAACAATCTTGATCCTCAAGATAAAGGAAGCCTTCCTGTAAGTAATGTAAATAATGTAAATAATGTAGATAAAGTAGCTTTAGAAACTGCAAGTAAAAAGCCACAGACTACTACCCTTAGCACTTGCAAAAATGTTCCTCCATTTTTGTTAACTTTCGAAATATTTAATAGAAACATGCACAATTGTGTGGTAGACTCAGGAGCGTCATCCAATGTGATGCCATGGTCTGTTTTCCAAAAGATTAACGCTGAAGTTGAACCCTCCACCTTAAAAATCATACAACTTGATCAGACCAATGTTAAAGTTATAGGCGAACTAAAGAATGTGCTTATAAGATTATCGTCTAACACCAAGGTTCATCAAGTCATTGATATAATTGTTGTGGATATTCCAGAAGTGTATGGTCTGTTTTTAAGCAGGGACTGGTCGGAGAAGCTACATGGTTATTTCGCGATAGATTGGTCTCACCTGTGGCTTCCAGAGAACGACAAGCCTAACAAGATCAAGGTAAATCGTGAACGCTACCTTAAGTTCACGGTCACAGATTTGAACAATCCCAACGAACCATTTATACCTTCTGCGGATTCACCCGAAGTACAAGGGATGGACACCTTTTTCAGCAATTTCATGGTCGAGGCTTCAGTGATCACCAATCCAGAACAACACTATGAGATTGTAGCATATATGCAGCCAATAGCTTCTACGCAATGGTCTCATGTACCCGATGGAAATCAAATTTGGTCTCTTTATTTTGACGAGGCAAAGTCCAAAGAAGGAGCTGGTGCAGGCTACGTTATTATCGATCCGGCAGGTAACAAAACATTGATTGCATGTAGGTTAGAATTTGAATGTACTAATAACACCGCAGAATATGAGGCTTTACTGCAAGGTCTCAGAAAAGATTTAGATATGAACATTCAAAATTTGGCCGTTTTTGGCGACTCCGAAATAGTGATTAGAGAGGTAAGAGATTCTATCCACTGTCTGTCTCCACATCTCAAAAGCTACCAATCTGAGGCATGGAATTTAATGAATAAATTTTCTTCTTTCAATATAAATTCTATTCCTAGATTGAATAACTCTGAAGCAGATTTATTAGCTAATGTAGCTTCTAAAATTCTTCTCGCAGAAAGCTTTTCCCTAGATGCATTCTTCGTCGAGCTGTTGTTCTGGCCATCCGTTCCCAACAACATCATGAACTGGAGAGTCTTTGACGATGATCAGCATATTATTAACTTTCTGCACATGGAAGAAACTTTCCAAGGCGCGGTGATAGACGAACACACACATGACATCAATTTGCGCGATTTCACAGTAATACCATATCCAAGAACTCCTGAATCTTCATCGGATATGGTAATCTTGATCCCTAAATCTGTAGTTAGACTAAGGAAGTTTTACGATCTTCAAGATAAATTTAAAAATTTGGTCAATTGTAAAACCAATAGTTCTTCGTTATCTTATGAAAAGGTTAACTTAGGAACTAAGGAAAATCCTTAGTGCATTAATCTAGGGTTGGGGTGTTCTCAACAAGAAAAAGTTGCCTTTATTAAATTGTTCAAAGAATTTAAAGATGTCTTTGCATGGACGTATGATGACCTTAAAAATTGCGACCCTAATATCATACAACATGTCATTCCTATGAAGCCCCAAACCTTACCCTTTCAACAAAAACTGAGGAAAATGCACCCTAAGATCGAACCGACCGTTCAAAAAGAATTGTAATAAGCTCCTAAATGCTAAGATAATTTTTCCTGTTAGGCACACTCAATGGGTTTCTAACCTTGTCCCAGTCAAGAAGAAAAATGGGGAAATCCGGCTCTGCGTCGATTTTTGAAACCTTAATAGAGCATCTGATAAAGATAACTATCCTGTCCCACCCATGGAACAGATCCTTCAATAGGTATCTGGTTCTGAGAGGCTATCCTTACTGGATGGTTTTTCGGGGTACAACCAAGTCCTGATGTCTCCACCAGACCAACTTAAAACTACCTTCCGTACCCCGTGGGGCACTTATGCTTATCGAAAAATGCCCTTTGGATTGATTAATGCTGGTGCCACTTTTCATAGAGCAATGGACATTGATTTTCAAGGCTTAATCAATCTGTCCATCATAGTTTACTTAGATGATGTGACTATATTTTCAAAAAACAAAACTGATCATCTAGCTCACTTACGATCCATTCTATAGCGATGTCATAAATACGACATCTCCTTGAATCCTAAAAAATCCATCTTTGCAGTAGAACAGGGTAAACTCTTGGGATTCATTGTGTCTAGTGAAGGGATGATTATCGACCCTAAAAGGACTCAAGTCATCGCAAAACTTCCCCCTCCTACATCCAAGAAATCTATGCAGTCTTTCTTAGGCCAGATTAACTTTGTGAGAATATTTGTCCCCAGTTTCTCCGAAATGGTCAGGCCTTTACAGAACCTAATTAAGAAAGACACCCAATATCACTCGGGACCCCTAGAAAATCAAGATTTTAATGCAATAAAGAAGGCCATAATAGACGCTCCGTCTCTCATGAGCCCCGATTTTTCTCAAGACTTTACACTCTACACTTTTGCTTCTGACCATTCCTATGCCACCGTTCTAACCCAAAAGAATACCGAGAACAATGAAGTACCCATTGCCTTTATGAGCTCTTCTTTCAAAGGTGTTGAACTTAATTGGCCAATGGTAGATCGGCAAGCCTATGCTATTTTCAAAGAATTCAATCACTTTCGGTCCTATCTTTTGAAGTCAAGGACGAAAGTCATTGTCCCCTACCCAGCTGTCAGGAACCTGTTAGTGCAGAAGGAACTAGGAGAAAAAAGGGCTAACTGGGTCACCTCCTTGTAGGAGTACGACTTAGGAATCACCCTAGCTCGGATAGTGAGAGGCCAAGGGTTATGTAAGTTAGTTGTTGATTCAGCAGCAAGACAACAAGAAGAAAGTGATACGTCAAACCTAGGACAAGAAGATCAAAGTCTAATTTGTTGCGCACAAAATCCTGTCAGTCCTTGGTATGACGATATAAGATTCTGTCTTGAACATGGATCAACACACCATCACTTGGATCTCACTAAAAGAAGAGTGTTGATATTAAAGTCTGCCTCCTTTCATATGGTTAATGGTATCCTGTTTCGTCAAAGTTTTGACGGCGTACTGATGCGTTGTCTCGAAAAAGACGAAGCAGAAAAAGTTTTGCTAGAGTTGCATGCAGGAGAAGCTGGTGGTCATTTTGGTGGTGACACCACTACTCATAAGGTTTTAAGAGCTGGTTATTACTGGCCCATGCTTTTCAGAGACGCCCATGCCTTGTGTCGTAAGTGTATTATTTGTCAGAAAGCATCAGGGCGGTTACAAAAAACAACCTTTCCTTTGCAGCCCGTTTCAGTAGATTCTCCTTTTCAGAAGTGGGGCCTTGATATCATAGGTCCGATCAACCCCCGATCCTCACAAAAGCACAAGTTTATTGTGACAGCCACAGATTATTTTACCCGATGGTCTGAAGCTGCTGCGTTAAGAACCGTCAACACCAGTCAGGTAATTGCCTTTCTAAATTCGAACATTATCACTCGTTTTGGTATTCCTGACTGTTTAGTATTTGACAATGCTTCTTACTTTTCCTCTCTTGAGATGAGTGAGTTTTCTTTGGAAAAAGGAATAAAACTAAAGTATTTTGCTATCTATTACCCCCAGGGCAACGGATTGGCAGAATCAACAAACAAGAACTTGATTAAAATCATCAAGAGAACGGTGGTTGAAAATCACAAAAACTGGCACAATGCATTGTTAAATGCGTTGTGGGTTGATAGGGTAATGCCAAAAGCTGCTGTAGGTAACTCCCCCTTTTTTCTCGTTTATGGTAGAGAACCAATTCTGCCACCTCACATTCTTCTTCCTTCGCTACAGTTGTCGCAGAAAATCCAAGAAGAAGATTGTCCCCCATTGGAAAACCGAATTAACGCATTGATGAAGCTAGAAGAGGTAAGAGCCCAAGATAAACGTAAGTTAGATCAGCATCAACTATTGGTTAAAAGCTAGTTCTATTCTAACTCTACTTCTGATAGGAATTTTGAAGTAGGTGACCTCGTCTTGAAATGGGACAAACCACATGAGGGAAAGGAAGAGCACCTGAAGTTTCAAAACTTATGGCTTGGACCGTTTTTAATTGCTGAAAAGTTAGGTCCCAGTTCTTTCCGATTGCAGAATCTTGAAGGGTAGCCTGACACCTATCCGGTGAATGGCCAGGCTTTGAAAAGATACTTTGCTTGAAAACAACCCTTGTATACTATGTACGTATTTTTCTTTTATTTGCTTTTTGTTTTGATTTCTCTTTTGAATTTTTCATCTTGTGTTTTTTGAAATACACATACCTGTATACTAAACTATTTAGACAAAGAAAACAGAAAATTCCTTCGCTGAAATAACTGCTAAGAAAATTGCATAAACATCAGTGATATATTTCTAAATGTTATATCTGTGATTGGCAAAAAGTCTGTTGTTTGAAAGAAGTTGACTGATTTCGATCTCTGAGTAAAGCTTGTCATGATCATCTATCATCTTTTTATGTTGTCCCTATTCCTTAAGGGAATGACTCAGAAGATGTCTCCCTGCCTTAGGAAGTTGTTTTGGTAAATGAAACATCTCTGGATCTTAATAAAGGACAGTGCTAAAAAAGTTCTGATGAGGTCTGAAAAAAAATATATGTTAAAATATCATGATTTTCAGCGTCACCCCGCTCAACTATATGTCTTTCAAAAAGAAAAAAAGAAAATAAATCAATAAAAGAGCTGTGGGAAGTGCTTCTAAACCCGTCGGGATGCTGAACAGGTCTGTTGGAAGTGGGTAAATGCATGCATGATGCCAAGGAAACTTCGTCAGGGTACTGAACAGGCCTTCTGGCAGCGAAGCAATGTTGAGTATATGAAAATTTGCAAATAAGAAACCTCTTAATGTCCTTTATTCTGATCTAGAACTTCTTGGCAGGATACGGATGTCAGAGTAGGTTAAATGGAAACCCTATCGAGGCTATGAATGCCTGCTGGCAGTAGTGGCTCTGTCAACAGTATTGGAGATTTTATCTTTAATATCATGACTCATTGGTCTTATGACTGTTATCTGTTTTCATCTTTTAAAACACCGCTGGAATAGTTGGCTAATGATGATGTTTATATGATTTTCTGGTCATTGTTTTTTAGTTAGAATTATCTTTGTTGTCCTAATATGATTTTTTTCTTTTCGCAGAGATAACTGCTTCTACAAGTGTGTCGCCATTGTTGGCAGCCAATTCACATTTTCTACTGTCCTTATAAGCTTCCCACACCAATGTTTTGCAAATTTTGATTTTTCGTGCAATTCTCAAATAAACAACACTTTTATTTTTGCGATATTTGCACACTTGCCTTCGTTTTTGTTTTCATGACTGTAAATGTGAAAACTTGGTCTTTCAAAGTCGCATTAAAATCATTATTGAATTTACATTATCACTCTTGTTGATATACCTATTGCGCTTACCTTTTACTTATCATTATGCAGTTGGCAAAGACCTTTTGATCTGTACTCATTTGACATTCTTGGATTGATTGTGTGATTTTGTTTCATTGAGTTTATGATACATTGAGGATTGTGTTTACATGTTATTTGATCAATCCACTTGGCACATTGGTTAAACTCTTGGTATGAATCATTCTATACAACGCATGTCACATAGTCAACACATTGGCATTGATTTCGATTTATTTGTTTGGTTTTGAGATTATAAATATTGCTTGCACGAATGGTTTATCCACTAGACCAAAGGTTTTGATTGATTGAAATGGCATAGTTATAACACTTATGCATTGTATAGATGAAAGTGCCGGTGGTTGTACCATTGGTAATGACTATCGTGAATGGCAGAAATACATCCACCACCTTCGCACGATATCATTAATACTTATCCCTATCCCTATTTCAACCCTGCTAGCATCGGGTAAGCCTGTGAATACTCTGCTCCGGCGTGTGCTATGATTCAAACCCTAGTTTGTTCATATCCACCATCGTGTGATCTTCTCCATGGCACCGGTGGTGCGAATTGAGTCGAACGGTAGCCAAGCCTTGCTACTATTTGACAATTCCCAGAGAGACTTAGAAGATAGCGGTTGGCTCACCTTTGTACAGTGGTTTGAGGGTTTTAATCTATTTGTTGCACAATAGTTCACCTTGAATTTTGATGGCTATAGGGCCAAAGTAGGCGACATTCATCTTGAGCTAAATGAAGAGTTCATTAGCTCTGCCATAGGGTTAGCAGCCATGGGCCAGCGATGGTTTAAAAACTCTAAAGTGGAGGAGGTGCCATGGCCACTACTGTTCGTCTCACGAAATGTCACATCCTGTGACAGAGGTATGCCCATTTCCACACTTAAACCAAGATGGCATGATCTCTTGATGGTGGTCAAACAATTTGTGACCTATGAGGGTCGATATGGGCTAGTTTTTATTTATCACCTACGACTGTTAATGAATTTTATGGGGTATCCATTGAATATGCCATTTTACTTCCAGCGTAGCCTTTATAAAATTTCAAAAAGGTTTAAAAGAGAAAAGGCCGATAGTAGCTTGTTCCACCACGGCCTAATCAGACTCATCATTGTTCATCACTTAAATCTCCATGGTGACAGTTGGCAAGCTTTTATCTCTCTGAATGGTTTTGCTAATACAGAGCCCGTCCAAATTGACAAGCCCATGGTTAGTGTGACTAAGGTTGGGCCACCTGTGCCTTTCCATGCCCCTCTACCCTCTCCTAAACCCTTGGCCAACCCTGGTATTGATCTACCCAACATCGCAATAGACAAGATAGACGCTGTTAAAACCCCTGTGAGCAAAAAGGTCAAAGGAAACCCTAATGTCGATGGCAAAGGTAAAAAGAATGCCTAAGTTATCTCGAGACTAGCTAGGAATAAACCTAAACCAAGTGCTGAGCAGAAGCCCATAGTCCTCAGTGAATACTCGGACTCTGACATTGAATGCTTCCTAGCTAGTGAGTACCCTTACTCCCAAGGTCTGTGTTCCGAGCCACCCTACGATTTCATTTTTAATCTGCCCCCATACTTAAAGAATAATCCTAGTTACCCAGGGATCAAGCTACCTAATGAAACCCTCGGTGATTTAAACAAACCGTCGACTGTCGGGCAGTCGTCATGCAACTAGTGTAATGTGTGGTTGGAACGATACTATACAGACGTTCCCTTACTTCAATCAAAAAACAAAGCATTGGAAAACCAAGTTACAGTGTTGACTAGTGAAAGGGACAAGCTTCGAGCTAATAATAAGAAGCAGAAAACCACTGGTTCCATCGTATATAGGAATGTTGAATCGGCTACAGCCGTCATCAACTCCAAAATGTTATGACCAAGCTGTCTGCTCGTCATCCAGGTATGAATTTCGATATCATTTTCGTTTTGTGAATTGCTAGGATTAATATAATGATTTGAGTTTGGTTTTCAAATAGCTCTGTCTATTGTTCGAAATGACTTTGTTATAGCCATATCGAAAATGGTTATGTTGTTCATCCTGTGCATTGTTTTCGTTTTTCTAAAATTGAATGAAGTTTTGATTTGGTTACACGATTTGGTCGTGCCCAGTTTAGCAATAGATTGGTTTTCACTTGGTTTAATCCGTTTATCTATTGGTTTGAGTTAACGAAATTAATGGTTTTCTTTCGATTGGATTTTGTTTGTATCGGATCTATACAGGAAATTTTTATGCTAAAATTAGAGCACGACCATGTTTTGATTTGATTGCGTTATGGTTGGATTATATCGGCTTTGATTTTATGGTATGATTTTGGAATGATTTCGTGAGTTGAATTGTTATGATCTTTCAATATGTTATGAAATGTAATCTTCTAAATCAGGAATACAACTCTGATCGACTCCGATTTGGAAAGAACGACTCTATTTTGTATGGAAATGATATTCTCATTTAAGCCTGTGCAAAAGATATCTATGCTCGAATCATGGAATGGTTTTGATTCACAACGACTATGTTAAACTCCAACTGTTCGATTCGCTCTTGTCTTGATTGGATTGTTGTGTATCTTCAGTTAGTACGATTGTTTTTATGAGTTGGATTCGTATCAAAAATAGACTTGATACTGCTCTGTTTGATTTTAGTTTTCAAAACGAGTTGGTTGAACCCAGATCGACATATGTTATCTCTGTCGAATTCGGTTAATAGTTCATTTTGAAATGAATTCGACTAATAATTTCGTTGAGAATCAATCGATTTTTTCTTCCCCAATTAGCAATAACAAACGATGGACGATTCCCATAGATCCTGCTATCAACCGATTAATTTCATTATGATTTTGTTTGTGATAAGTTACACACCAGTTTTGATTTGATTCGCTAATGGCATGGATTGTTGGTTTATGTTAATACAGTTATATCAATTTGAAAATGATCTTGATGTTTTCGTATGGATTCGATCGTGTGTCCTGTTAATGAGGAAGCATAAACGATTGCCTATGATGTGTTTAATTGTATAGATTTCAATTTGATATGAAACGATTTCATTACTGTTCGATACGATTTTGTATATCAGAATTAGTAACTAATTAAACGGAGTATAGCTATCTAGTTTATCGTTTGATATAGTTTGTTCAAATTGCATACAAGTGTCGATTTGAATAAGGCTTTTAGCAATCAAATATCTTTTGATAGTTTGAATGTATTTTCAAAGATTTGAATTGATTTTAATGTTGATTATGTGTCTGATTTAGACCATCTACAGAATCACAAGATTCTATAGCTAGTCTATAGAATTAGATTTTTATCATTTTTATCAATAAAATATCCTCCTAACTTGTCCATTTTTAACCCTTTTCAGGTACATCCGAATTGCATTGGGCATGCTGGACAGTCTAGGAAATATTTGTGTGATTTAGTTTTTATTTTAGGTTCCTAGTTTAGTCAGACTTGGGATATCTTCCCAGATTTATGTAAACAGTTTTTGATAACTTACACAGGGATGTTTTACCCTGTGGGAGATCTTTAAATACTTATTATTTTGTGTAATAAGAAAGATCCTTACTTGTGGGAGAACCAGGCTATGGATTTCTAATACAAACTGAGACAAGAGTTGATGTTTTGCTACAACTTTCGCTTTCAATATATCAATCTTTTGTTTCAAGTTTATGCATGTCAATTTGCAGTTGATTATAGACTACTTTAACTATCGTAATCTATTGCAGAATGATATGATTTAATTAATGTGTTTTCCATATCTGATTTCTTTCATTACTTAAAAAATACAGCAATTACTTTGTTTCAGTTAATGAATCACATATTTCTCTTCTTCATTAATTGAATCATTTCCTATAGATCTTTGCATACAAGTTTATCTAACTGTGAAGATTTATAAATCATAATATTGTTGTAAATTTTATGTCTTATTTGTCCTGTAAATCATATTTTAAGAGCACTGCAACTTTCTGTTTACAAGGAGCTCCTGGATAATTCGGTGTGGGTTTCCTCCCTCCGATCAGCTAAGACAATCATCGTACAGGAAAAACCTGGAGCCTTTCTTCAGGTTAGTTTGTTATTTATTTAATAGTTTATTTGTTAGTATAATTTAAGTAGTTTAGTTAGATATATTTGTAGTTTAGATTAGTAGTTAGAATTAGTATATTAGTTGTCTAGTTTAGTTAGTTTTCAGTTTATTTCTTTTTCATAAAATTATAAAAATAAAAAACAATAGCTCTCTCTGTCTTAGGGAAGAATACAAATGAGTTTTTCATGTTTCCATTCAAATCTGTAAATTGTTAATATTGTACATTTTGTGAATAAGATTTATTTCTGTTAGTAGTTAGATAGTTAATTTCTTAGAGTTAGTGTAGTATTAGATAGTAGATTGTATATAGAATAGTTACATTTGTTTAGTTTGTTTTAATAGTTGATTTTAGTTAGATTAGTTTATTAGTTTGTTTTAATAGTTAGTTTTAGTTAGATTAGTTAGTTTAGAGTAGTTTTCTTTTTGTTTTCTTAGGACTTAGATCGGCTAACGGAGCCGCTAAACCCGTCAGGGTGGTCCATTCCAAAATGTCTTGGGTTATTAGACAACCCCAGACCGGTTCCACTCTTCCAGTTGATGAACGGTCAATTTCGCCCGTCAATAGAATGATTTTATTGTTGCAATTAAAAGACAATTTTACCCATTGGCATATAAGCAAAAGGCTACTATGGATTGGCAAAATTTTAAACAAGCTAAAGGACAGAATGT
>JASDQU010238031.1:0-12866 GCA_032191745.1 Picea mariana | reverse complement strand
TAAATAAAATATACTAATTTACTTCTACACATTTAATAGAGATGTCATCGAAAAATGTGGAGCAACATAACTTAAACTTTGCATAAATAATAATCAACACACTGTGAATACAAAAACGCTGAAACTCCCCACTTGATTGCTTGGAAACTTCTTTGCTCCTTCCTAATGGTCAAGCGTGTTAATGTCAAACGAAATCACATAATGATTCGTCTTTGTTATTTGTCTTTGTCATAGACATTGAGATAGGCTTTGATGAGAAAAATAATGGTCAAGCGTGTTAATGTCAAACGAAATCACATAATGATTCTGGTTATTTGTCTTTGTCATAGACATTGACTTGGACTTTGAGATAGACTTTGATGAGAAAAATAACTTCGTGCTTTCAGATTGGAATGCGGTTAAGTTTTTAAATAAAAAACATTTTTAACAATTCAAATGTGATTACATGAAAAAGTGTTTAAATAAAAAACATTTTTAACAATTCAAATGTGATTACATGAAAAAGTGTTTAAATAAAAAACATTTTTAACAATTCAAATGTGATTACATGAAAATATTTTTAATATTGAGATTTAATTTTTTTTTTGTTCAAATACTTAGTTTTTTATATAAATAATATAGTCGAGAATCCAATGTAAGTAGGGCCCATACCCCCAATGTAAATTCGAAATTGATAGTTGAGAATCCAATGTAAGTAGGGCCCATACCCCCAAAAGCTCTTCTTTTGTGTTGTTGTTAGGTCCACAGTTGAAGAACCATTTATAAGATTGATGATCGTTGACCCTTATTACCTCGCCAGCCTCACAGTTTTGACCAGATTGTTGAGCAGCCCCATCAAACAATCCAATAATGCCACCACCTACATATAAACAAAGAATTTTCCTCGAGGCAAAAGATTTCAACTGAATTTTGAAATCACCCGCAACACTTAAAGTTTTGTAGACCACCTTTTGTAAAGAGGGATTTCCATCTTCGTAAGTAGCATAATTCCTTTCCAGGCATATATACCAGCAAATGAAGGTTGGCAAAGTAGGATAGGATTTATTATGAGCCTTCCAGTTTTTAAAACATTATCCCACAAAGGTACTATTCCACCCTGTAATATGTTTTATGGCCGATTTAATCCTATCCCAGACTGTGATTGTGAAAGGGAACTCTACAAACACATGTAAAGTGTTTTCCTTACTGCTCCTACATAAATAGAAAAGGCTAGGTCCATTATGACCTCTATGTTGTAAATTCTCCCAAGTGAGAATTTTGTTCTCGGCAACCGACCAAGTAAAAAGCTTGATTTTTAAAGGACACTCCCATGACCAAAGTGTCTTCCTCCATCCTACAATAGCAAAATTCTAGTACTTTGCTTTGGTGGCCTCACAAACATTTGTTACTATTATATGGCCCGATGAGTCACCTCCCGTCCATTTAAGTACATCTGGCCTCGCTTGCAACTTTACACCAGAGTTTATTAAGGTCACATCTGAAGGTCTTCCATTCAAAAGTTGTTTGTCCCTCCAATTCCAAGTCATCACTTGAAATCCAGTTTGAGCATATCATTCTTGGTCGTGGCTCACAACTAACCTGATATAAGTAATAAACCCCTCTCTGATTAAGGATTGGTATCAGGTCATCAGATAGGATGGCCACTTCCCCCATACCCAGGATTTAATATTTGCTAATAAGAATAGGTTCACCCATCCCCGGACACCAAGTTATCCAATGCAGTAGTAAATGCATGGATTTGAGTAGATTTTTACACGTCTATGAACCTTTTTCCCCCACCACTAAAACCGATTATATCCATCTCGCTACAAAACCAAATGGAAGATATTTGTCTATTATGACATGGTGCCAAAGGCCTTCTATCATCAACACCCTCCATAGAGTATTCACAATCAAGGCTCTACAGAACCTGAAAATATTTCTTAGTCCATATACCTCGTGAATTTTTGGTCGAGCAATGAGTTGTTGGTTACACAGATGGTAGCTCTTCTTTTGTTTACATCCTGACCATAGAAAAGTGAAGACCACTTGATGAATTCTATTAAGCACATATGACATAATATGAGCCAATGTCGTCCAGTAGACTGGTTGGCTCTCTAAAACAACCTTAATTAGAACTAAGTGGCCGCCAATGGAAATCCATCTATTGCACCAATGGTTTATCCACTTCTCAAATTTTGCAATAAGCCAGTGCCAGTCCTCCACCTTATACCTGTCAAGTTTTAGATAGTAACCAAGATACGTGAAAGCTTCAGTAAGATCAGAAAAATTAAAATGAAAGGATTCTTTTAATGTATCCAGAACATTTTGATGAACTCCAAAGTGGAGGAAAGATGTCTTCTGAACATTTATCAAGAGTCTAGTGGCACTACAAAAAATAGTCAGAATCCTATTTATCTCCTGCCATTCATCAAGAGAGGATTTTGAGATTATAAGAATGTCATCAATGAAAAGAAGATGGAGGATTATAATTAATATTGAAACCTTTATACTAGTCAATGTGCCTTCATCTTGGCTTCTATTGAGTGCCAAAATCAACCCTTCCATCACCAGAATGAATAACAAAGCGACAGTGGGCATCCCTGTCTTAGCCCTCTGCCAATTTTGAAGAAATCCGTCGGCTCTCCATTAATTAGAATATCGAAGGTTGTTGTTGTGACACATCCCATGATCCACTTTGTCGTAGGCAGTCTAAACCCACATTGGATAAGAGTCAAATGGAGAAAGTCCCAGCTTATACAATCATATGCTTTCTTTAAGTCAATCTTTAAAATTAAAGCTTGTAGTTTTTTTTCTTTGATACTGTGAAGGCACTCCTATGTTGATGCAATGGCATCAGGAATTTTCCTTCCTTTTAAAAAGCCTAATTGCTCCTCTGACAGAGTATGGGACAGAATAGGTGTGATCCTCTTAGCAATGAGTTTTTCTATGATCTTATAGCAAATATTGCACATAGCAATCGGTCGAAAATCCCCAAAAGAAGCAAGTCCATTGACTTTTGGTATAAGGGAAATAAAAGTCGAGTTCAAAGACCTGATAACCTCTCCACTTAGTCTGGATTCCTCAACAACCTCAAGCAAATCTTTTGCAACCATCTCATAGAAGTGTAAAAAGAACTCAACAGTCCACCCGTCGGGACCTAGACTTTTGTCTTTGGTGAAACCCTTTAGGACTTCTAGAACTTCCTTGCTAGTACAAATCTTCTCAAGTAATTGAACTTCTTCTTTGGAAACCATTCTTGGGAAAAGTCTAACCGATGCAAACTGATCCTCAATCGAATTTTTCCCCGTATCTTGATAGAACAAACTAAAAAACCTCTACACTTCATCCTTTATAGCCTCTTGATCATAGTGAACCTGATCAGAGTCATCCTTTAACTCCCACAAATGCTTTTTATTTCTTCTATAACTCGCAAATTGATGGAAATATTTTGTATTTTTGTCCCCACATTGAATCCATGTAGCCCTAGTTTTTAGACGTCATTGTTCCTCCTCTGCCAGAAGTGATTTATTCCATTCATCTTCAAGTGTTTTTAGTCGAGGATCAGGATCAATACTGTGATCACCATTTAATTTTTGCTTGATAAGAAGGGCAATCCCTGCTTCCTTGTTTTCAAATACTTGTTGTTCCTTTTGTTTCCTTTCAGTAATCCATACCTTCACGCGATCTTTTAGCATGCTCAGCTTCCTAACCAAACTCCTTTGAGATCCCTCCTCCTCATAATCCTGATGAGTGTTCCACACTTCCCGAACCAATTCAGCGAATGACTCTTCTCGTAAACAGGATGGGTTAAATTTAAACAGATCAGCTACAGACATGTAACCAATATCCAATTGAAAAAGAACACATACAGGATCAGAAATAAATGAAAATTCCACCCACGATTGATATCTGGTTGAAGCAAGTAGAGTAGCATCAGAGGCAAACACTCTATGTAGTCTTTTTTGTATCTTGTCCACCCCACTTCTATCATTTCTCCAAGTTGGCACCACCTCCGCATGCATTATATCAACCAGATGATTTTTTTTTTTTTTAAATCTCTTTACAAAAAACCACCAGGGGATCTGTTAAATCCGATGCACCTCATACTTCTTCTATGCTAGTCGTAAAGTTCATGCCCCTTGATAGTATAAGATCACCCAGTGCTAACAAAACTTTTTTGTCCATCTTTTTCCAAAACCGTTTGTGCCCGGTGCACGGGCCATAAACATTTAAAAAATAAATCCTTCTTTTGTCAGGTAGTCAAATACATGTCAATAAAATCCCACCAAGACTTAGAAAAGGCTTTAACTCAAAAAAAATTGGATTCCATGCCACCAGAATTCCACCCGACTTCCCTACAGAACTCACTGCACAGATCATCCTGTTAGGACATAAAATGTTCATGAATTTTCTAGCCTTCTCCTCAGGGACTAAGGTCTCTTGGAGAAAAATAATATCCAACTTGGTTTTAGAAAGAATTCTACACATGGAGGAAAATTTTAGGGGACCTCCCACCCCTCTGATATTCAAGGAGAGGAGGATAATGATTTATCCCTTGCAAGGGATTTCATGCCTCTAAGCACCCCCAAATCATGAGTAGAAGCTAAATGTTGATCAACAACAGAAAGAGTTTTCCCCATCTTCTTTCGAGCACTCCTGGTTTTAATGGGGGATAACTCCAAACCCAATCCTTGCTCCCATGTTAAGTCCTTCCCCAAGCCTTCCCCTAAACTTGTAGTCACCTCTGCGTCTCCACATTCCACCTCTCCATCAATGGATTCCAAGCCCAAGTATGCCGATAAGGGATAGGACTAGTGGCCTCCCTATAGGTTGGGACTAAGGAAGTTATCACATTTTCTAGAACTTGTTCCACCACAAGTTGACAAAAAGTATGTGAATCAATATTGAGCCTTGCCACATTGGTCATCAGAGAAGGTTCTTCAGGTAAGGAGACTGAAGTATCTAAGGATACTAGGTGAAGAGGATTCCTATCAGGGATAGTATATGTACCACCAGGTTTTGTCGTACCCAAATTCCCCGAAACCACTACTTGTAAAGGAGAAAAGAGCGACGAGAAAGAACTGTCCAGTAAATCACATTCCCACGATGATACAAAGCAGGGTAGTAGGTTTTTATCTTACCTATAAAGGTGTTTGAGATAGGACCAGGTGTATCTTCAACGCTCTTAGTAGCTAAGACGCCCAACTCTTCTCAGTCTGCTTCGCTCATATAAAAATCTTATGTAGAAGCTTCCAAAGATTCCTCAGAGTCAGAGACCCCTGTCATGAAATGACAGTCTTTGCGCAGGTGACCTGTCCATCTGCAAATAGAGCATTGGAATGGTAAACCCAAATAGTCTAATATTTGGACAATAACTTTTCTGCACCATTCCAACTCTAGCATTTCCAGGAGACTGACATGGACGTCTAGTTCAACAAGGACCTTCGCCATTCGCTTGTCCATTGAAAGAAAAATGGATTCATCAACCTTTAAGAACCAACCTAGCATGTTCCCAATAGCCTCTAGGGATTTTTTATTCCATAGTTGGATTGGCAGTCTAGGTAGTAAGACCCATACATGATAGAAACTAAAATATTCAGTAGCAGGGTCAAAGCGTGTGCGCCAACACTTCAACATAATGCTTCCGCCCTCGAAGAATCTATCAAGGATGAAAGTAGAATCCTTCGGAATTCTGAAAACCAAACCAAACCACCCGCGCGGGAGGGTCAACAACTTAGGAAAATATCCAATTAGTGGAACCCAAGTAATTTGCATCCACTCGTTGAAAGGTAAATTGCTCCTGGCCTTGTACGTAAACCTCCCAACCAACGCGTAGAGGGAGAGTTTGCAAGACACTTCCAACCCCACATCCATGCACATAATCAAATGACGCTTCACCTTCTTAGGCTTCCAGACACGAACACTTCTTCAACCTTCCACTGCATATGGAGGCGAGAACAAACAATTTCCTATTTCTAATGCCAAATCTTCAAGAACATGAATAGATTTTGTTAACTCCCAAAATGAAACCATTCTTTCGGTTGATTTTTGTAGTGGATATCATGGCCTTTGGTAGCGTCTTCAAGTTACTTTTGAGTTTTTATAGCTGAGAAAACTTTTGGTTTTGGTTTGTCCTAGGAAATAATTGACCCATAAAGTCTTCTTTTTCAAAATTGTCATTTTTTACTTTCCACAACTAACGTGTTTTCAAAGGTTCATTGTGCACTGTGGAAAGTGCCCACTTTCAACAGCTAAGGAGCTCATTTCATCGTTTGACGTGCCGTTGAAAGTGACAAATCTCAAAAGGTTTGACAATCAGTTCACGGGTGGCGCGCTGTGGAAAGTACACGCTTTCCACAGCTAAGGAGCGATTTAAATTGTTATGGCGCGCTGTTGAAAATAATTATTTTCCACAGCTAAGGAGTGTCTTCTACAAAGCGGTGCGCTGTTGAAAGTGCATACTTTTTGCAGCTAACAGGGGTTTCTTCACAGAGTCGCGCGCTGATGAAAGTGGCAAGCAAGCGTTTGGCAGAGGAGTTTTCCACGGGCCGTTGCTGCACGAAACGGGAATCACGTGCGTGATATCCACGTATGACAGAAATGATAATGTGATCACCCCCACGTCAGAGTAAATCCAAGCCATGTGCTAATAGAAGTGGGCAATCATGGAAACTAAAACATGCATGTCAGGATATGACTGTAATTTGAATTCGTTCCAGAACCCACGCTCAACACTCATCACATCCGGAATGGCAGGTTCGTGTTCGGCGACGCAGGTACAGAGGAGGTACCGCTGGCCTGACGCCATCAAATCAAACAGAGGGTTCATATCACAAATCGTTTCCAAAACACTGTTGAAGTTTTCATTTGATTCAAAACAGAGCCGAAGTCGGGACTACTTTCAACAGCGCAGAACCTCGGCTCGACTGACAGTTACAGGGGTTATAGTTATCAAGTTTTATGAGCTACAGGATGGCAAGAAAACATAGTGGCACTTTACTCAAGCGAGAATTGGATAACTTATCCTTTTTGCAATTGCATCCCGAGGTCGAGAGGCATTTTTTAAATGCGGGGTGCATGGAATTCACAAGAAGGTTACAAGTTGGGTGCCACCAGGCCACAGCTGAAGCCTTTGCCAAGGATTTTGATGGCAAAAAAGCTCGCGTCGGCTCTATGGAAATCAAAGTGGATGAGGCTGTCATTGCTGCAGCTACAAGATTGCCCAGAACTGGTCAAAAATGGTTTAAAACCACCGCTCCTAAGGATCTGGATTTCAGGGTCTACCTGAAAGATGGGTACAAGCACAAAGCGTGGAAGAAAGGTATGCTTGTTTCATATCTAGATGAAGAGTGGCAAGAATTATTCAAAGGCATTCAATTATACATTACAGCAGAGGGAAGATATGACAAATTGATGATGTATCACTTTAAACTCTTGAATCACTTCACAGGAAAGACCCCCATCAATTTGCCTTATTTCTTATATCACATTTTGACTAAGGTATGCAATAGAATTAGAGCCCAACCTTTGAGCGTGAAAACCACTCTATGTCACCTAGGCCTCATTAAATTGATTATTCTACAAGAATTGAAACAACAAGGGAGGAGCTGGGAGCACTTTTTGTTCTGGGAAGGTTTTGAAACCCAGAATCAGACTGCAAATGAACAGATGGCTGATGCAAAGAAACAATCATCCCCTTAGAGCAGCTCAAGAAGAAGAAGGGCCTTGCCAGGACCTTCAGAGGACAGAATATCTGGAATGAAGCCTCACAGGTTGAAGAGAAAGTTGAACTTCGAGCAGAATACAGAGTAGACTATGCAACAAAATTCAGGATATCCTACACAGCAGAGTACAGGAAAGAACATCCTTAATTTACCATATTCAGATTCAGAATCTAAACAGCAGTAAGACCAACGCCCTGCCATTAAGAGTTCTGAACAATCAGCTGAATGCGCACAGAACTATGAAACTTTCAGTCAGATAGAGCAGGGAGAGTCATCAAAAAACCCTAAGTCAAACAAGTCTCAAAGGATCAAACATCTGAAGGAAGTAATCGCCCAACAAGAGGTCTTGGAGCGGGTCATTAAAGATAGATATAAAAAATTATCTGATAACTTTGCCAAGACAAATGCAGCATTTGAAAGATTGGCCAAGGAGAGCATTAAAGAGAAAAAGAAGAAGGAAAAGCTCACTAAAAACTACAACAGCCTAAGATTGCTTGTCAAACGCCAAAAAAGGCAGATCAGGATGTTGAACCAAAAATTGAAGCAAAAACCTCATTCAGACTTGAAGGTTCTTGCTCAAGTGGCAGTAAACATGCAAGGTGAGAAATCGGATGGCCGTCGATTTTGGTTTAAAATCAATTTAGAAGGTGAAAACGCTTTTTGTGCACTATCGGGACTTTCAACAGCACTAGGCGATTATTTCATTACCCGTTAGTTGTGGAAAGCGACAGCTTTCAACAGCTAACCTGTGAAAATATCAAATGGTTGCGCTGTTGAAAGATGGGCAAGCAAGTTTTGAGGCCAAGAACGCAACAATTTATTTCAAACATGTTTTGAATATATGCCAACGTATCAGTGCACTGTTAAATTGCATGCAAGAAGTTCAACCTCAAGGATTCAAGGGGTTTTGGTTACACATTCAAAACCATATCCTAAAACTCAGCCATAAATATTGGAAAATGGAACATTCACATACAGGTGTCATGCTACTTCACCACATTGCAGATGTTGAAAGCTGGAGGAAGCAAATGGCGATTTTTGTAGACTGGAGACAGTTCAAACACTCAGTCCAGTTGATTGAAGACTTTAATTTCAAAGTAGTTTAGATAGAATAGAACTGTTTTTATTTAATCACAGATCCATGTTTTTAGGATCTGTGTAACTGCTTGTAAGGGCTATAAATGCCTGTTTTGATATCAAACAATGGTTCTATTTTGGATAGAGGAATTGGCTATTGTACTCAGAATTTTTATGTTAATACAGATCACAGGTTCCTTTCAATTTTGATTGTCATCTTTCCATCTTTCTTCTGCACTATTATCTGTGTTGTCAAGATTTGAATGGCTGTTATCCCATTGTTTAGCTCATAGCCTGATAATAAGTTTCTTGATTGTCTCTTAGACCCTACATTGTACTGGTTTAGTTACAATCTGTTCTTCGCCCACTTTAAAGTTATCCGATGATTAATCAATCTTTGAGAGCACTGTCTATTTGTTTATCATTTTCATGTTTGAATTCCATAAGCTGAATTGAGTTGTCCCATTGATCCACATTTACAAAATACAAAAACATTCATTTCTTAAGTTACCAATCACCTTTGGTATGCAACCACAAAGGGTTTCTTGGAGTGATAACAGATTCTAACAAACTAATTACAAAGGTTTACATAGAAACAAAACATTATTGTATAAGACTTTCTCTAACCCCTCTTGATTTCCAATGGGGACCAAAAGGCGTGAATTCCTCACTTTCCAAGCTATTATTATTTCCTACCCCATGAGCTACCTTTTCCTTTTTAGACCTCCTTCCCCTTGGAAGAGTAAAGGAGGGCTTTGGTGCAGAGTTTTTCAAAGCATTAGCAAAGGAAAAGGGTTTAGAAGGGTAGGAATGAGACTGCACTTTTGGAACAGAATTCCCATGACATGATATTTTTTTTCCACTTTTTACAGCTTCCACTTCTTCCTCCTCTAACTCCTCGCTATCTTCTCCATATTCTTCCTCAGTCTCCTCTCTATTCTCTCCATCTTTTTCCTCTCCAATTTGCTCGTAAAAGTAAAAATGAAATAACCTTTTCCTACAACAAAAGATATGATTGTACCTTTGATATAAGGGAACCAATGCTCCAATACCTAGGATTCCACAGCCTTGGGACTTGGCCATAGCTCAATAAACTTTCTCACCAAAGAACATTCATCGAAAAAGAGAGATGATCTTCAAGGTTCGAGAGATGAGAACTCCATATGTGAAATATCTTTAGATTATTTGAAAAATCGACTGGATTGAGGCAAGTTTCTATTCCAATGGTTAAAAGAGTGAACCAAAGAAAAAAATCCTCTATATCATATCTAATTTCAGTACCCATCTTTGAATATCCAATCGACAAGGCCTGCTAGATTGGCAAATAGGATGAAATCCTTCACATGGACCACACACAGTGACATCAAGATAGTGACTTGGATTCAAAATTCACACACGAACCACGGATATTATATGGCAGTGACCTTCTCGGATCTTATAATTTCATCTACAACCTTCTCGGATCTTATATGGTAGTGCGGATGGCAGCCACATTGTCATTGAAACTGGTGCCATTGTCATTGAAATCCATTTCCATTTTTGTTTTTAATTTATATTATAAATGACAGGTTATTTACAATCGAGAGAGCTCGTGGTAGTCTCTGGCACCACAAGTTTCAACATGGAGTCTTGATATTATTGGAAAACAAGAGCTGGTGGGATATTACTCCAAGCGTGACCTGATCTCATTGGATTGCTGCATGGAGGAATCCACACAATTTCAACCTGATATTGATGTACTTGAATTTGTTTTACATTATGGTCAAAGAAGATTGGAAAATCGAATACAATATCCTCCTTCTTCTTTGTGGGTGGAGAACCCCTCTAGTCTTCTCATCTTGACAGACAACTTCTTCGTCGTTTTGTATTATGGTCAAAGAATATTGGAAAATCTAATACAATATCCTCCTTCTTCTTTGTGGGTGGAGAACCCCTCTAGTCTTCTCATCTTGACCGACAACCTCTTCATCTTTGGTGGCATGCAGTTAGAGGATGAACACACTTTTTTATATGTAGCAGTCTACACAGATCTACTAGGGTTTTGTAGGATTGTTAGTAGGTAGTGTTAGCAACATTGTGATTCTTAATGTTAAGGTTGGAAAGTAGGATATAGAAGGAAATGAAGATGCCCCTCTTGTGAAAGAATCGTGAAACGTCTATTTAGAAGCTAAATACCCATATGAATTTTTTGAAAGCATTGCTTGTTTGCACGATAACACACTCTTCAAGGGGTAAATATTTAGTTTATTTCGGTGCTCGGATTTTTAAAAAAGGGCTGAGAAGTTGTCGATTCTTTGGAGAATGAGAAGAACATTTCAACTCCAGGTATACTTGCAAATAGTTTTGTTTTGTAAGTTTACTTTTGTTTTTTTGTAAACAGGTGCATTTTTTATAATAGCTTACACACTCCATGATTTATTTTTATTTTTGAGTCTGATTGTTAAAGGGTAGAGTTACAAGAAACCTTGTGAGGTCTGATCTATTGCTCAAATTGATGAACTATTAGATTTACTTAAAACTATAATACTCTCTTATATGGACAATACAATCACAACTGACATAACAACTCTCACCGATGTTCTAACTTGTTTACAAGATACATAGGAAAAAATTGAATTTATCCAACTTTAATCACATCTCCAAGAAGAAGGAATAAAACAAAAGAATCTACATTCTAAACTAGTCCTTGTTTAGAACAATTCTCTTTTTAAACTTGAGAATGATTCAGATCAACAACTAATGCAGAAAAAACTCAGTGAGCCAACTTCAGATTCAAGTACAGAGGAATTTCAACTTCCTCTTTCCAAGCTAATCATTAGACCTTGGGAAGAAATTAGAATCAATAAACACAAAACCGGTATTAGATATGAAAAGGAAGTCTCCTTTCATATAATAGATTATACCAAACCGATCCAGTTCCATAGTGTTGGACTGTTATAAGAAATTCCATATTCACCTGCTCCAGTTCAAGAGAATATTTTGATATGCCAACATTATCAGTGATTTGGCCACATGGAAGATCAGTTCTTCGATCTTCATCCTTGTGAGCATTGTGGAAAGCACAATCATCCTTCAAACATATGTTTTAATAGCAAGAAATATGCAAGAGAAAAGGACCACTGTGGGTGGATCACTTCTTGGTGATGGTCATCAACAATCAAGAAGATAAATCATTCATACCAAAGAATTCATTATCGAGTATTGATGCATCTTGTAGTGAAAGGATTTTCATATTCTCACATTGTTCTTGAGAGTGGGGAACAACATCGGCGATTGACAGTCAGGATTCAAGTTTCGAAGACTTATCAATCGAACAGTAACAAGAGAGAGTGAAAAGTAAGCTTGATTTGGTTTGTGATCATCCAAAACCACCATATTGGTTTGTGGTTTTTCTTAAACCACCACT
This sequence comes from Picea mariana, assembly GCA_032191745.1. Lineage (NCBI taxonomy): Eukaryota > Viridiplantae > Streptophyta > Pinopsida > Pinales > Pinaceae > Picea > Picea mariana. Next base: position 677 of record JASDQU010238031.1, on the reverse strand, counting down.
TAGTAGAAGACTTAAAACTTCTGCTAGACAATGGTTTGTGGTTTTCCTTAAACCTCCATTTGGTAGAAGACATTCAACTTATACTACAGAACAATTTATTGTCATATTTAAACCATCATTAGAGAACACTTCCATTTAGCATAAGACATCATCTTCTATCTTCTAGCTAAATTAGAAAATGTTCCAGGAACCATTGATCCCTAGAGCCAAGTTCTAGAGTTTGTGGTCATCCGTAAACCACCAGATTGGTTTGTGCTCTTCCTTAAACCACCACCACCATTTAGAAGAAGACATCAACTTCTACTAGCCTTTTGGTTTGTTGTCATCCCAAAACCACCAAATTCAGAGAGCATATTCAACCATTCACATCTATCCACCTCCATATTGTAGTTGTTCACTTCTAGATTTCATCTCTCTTCTTGGACTCACATACACCCCTTCGGATTAAGGGGGGAATGTTGGAAACCTAATCCATCTAGGGTTACGATATTTTGTATTATTCACTTGTGAGGGAACATGAGAAGTCAGGAGTGATAGAAAACATTATAGGGAGTCCAATCGACCTCTTGGAATACAAATCCAAAGGTCACATCAATGTACTTATATGTGTATCATATGAATGAATAATATGGATCTCACACTTATCTCTAAATTTGTGTGTCTAACATGAACAAAGG
>JASDQU010238030.1:0-16898 GCA_032191745.1 Picea mariana | reverse complement strand
CAATTTTTCTGGCGAAGAACCCTGCTTATCATTCAAAGACAAAGAACATTGATGTTCAATATCACTTTGTGAGAGACATGATTGAAGAAAAGAAAGTATCACTGATGAAGGTGGACACTTTGAATAATTTTACAGACTCATTAACACAATCTGTGAGCACTGAGAATTTATCTTGGTAGTAGAGGATCCATGGGCATTGCTGCCCTGGATTTTTTACTATGTAACCCTATAACCCTCTGCATGCAAAGAAAACAACAAGTGGGAGAATGTTGGGTATGTGTTATATTCTTTGCATGAGTAGTAGTGTAACCTAATACTCGTGACACTGCTACTCGAGAAACGTGACACCTACCTTGGGAAACATGTCATGTATTTAGGTGGTTTTTTCGGCACATGTTTTTTGTCGATGGTTTTCTATTTTTGATTAAGGAATTAGGGTTTTGGAGTAATCCAGGTCATTGGGTTAGGGTTTTGGATGTCACTGGCTCCTATATGTATATTGTATTGTAAACAATGTAACACAATGAATGAATATAATATATGCCGGTTTTCCCGGTTTGGGTTTCCAGGGGAAAAAACTTTATGTAATGTTTATATTTTCCATTGTATCTTTTCTGTTCTTTTCTTAATATCTGTTTATAGTAGACATTGTACAAGGTTAGAATTTACATGAATCAATAGGGGTACTTTAGAGGAAGTGGAATATTAAGCACATTTGATAACCAAATATTTGGATTCCATAAGAGTTATCATGTATTTGGAACTCAAACTTTGAGCATTCAAATACATAGATAGTACTAACAGTTAGGACAATGATGAAATGCTATGAATTTAGATAATGGGGACATTTGGCTAGCCATTGTATTTACAATATACCAGGGTTCACAATATTTTTTAAGTATGGACCAAGTGATCATGATAGAATATACTAACAAATATTTTTGAAAGAAAATCCATGAGAATAATTATAAATTAATACAATTCTTTCAAGAACAAGAACCCAAGAAAGCACTAATAACAAGAAAAAGTGGGTTAGATGTAAACCCTAGGAGACAACCCAATAGGAAGAGACAACATGAAACATATTATATGGACTTTGAGAACCCCCTATGTAACATCCAGTTTCACTGATCACATTTTTATACTGATTTATTCTTTAAGGACACTTGCGAGCAAGTGATCTGGTCATGGTACATTATGATTTCTATTTTGATTATGAGTTATGCAATTTTGAGTATTGAGATTTATATGTTATTTTTCTAGATGTATATATTGACAGGTATTGTGATGATTTTTCCTAAGTGTGCAGGAAACATGACATGTTGAGGATTTTGATGGCATCAACATACTTCCTTGGACTCCGAATTGAGTCAGGGAGTGGTCTTGTAATTTGGTTTGAGTATTTGATTTATATGAATATATCATTGATGATGAATTCTATATGGATTTCATGTATATAGATTATCGACATCGTTTTTTTTTCAGTGGATGCAGGCTTGGTGACGATTGCTAATTTGAATCGCATATGGAGAAAATGGGACATACACAGTGTTAGCACTGCCATTTTTCTTCCCATTTAGATTCAGTCTTAGTCAAGTTATGTCCCATGTGTCCAAACATGTGAATTTAGGTACGTAATAGTGAAGGGGGTCGAAGTCCAAGACGAGCCATGCAGAGGATCATTTGTTGAAAAATTACATATGCGCGTTGTTCGGTTGGAGCTTGTGGAAGTTACAAGGTGAGAAAGTAGAAGAAAAAATAAGAGGATGGATGCTGCAAGTACAAATGATCAAGAGCCATATCAGTAGTTGAAGCAGGTGAAACTAGCTATCGTCGAACTTTACTAGGAAAACAAGGAGTTGAGACAACAACTAGCGACAAAGACCCTGGAAATGTCATCAACGCAAGGCCACAAAGGGAACATGGCATGGATAAAAAGATAGCTCAAAGAGGCACATGACACCATTGTACAGCTGCGCGAAACACAAAGGTTGTTAGAATAAAGGTGTGTGAAGCATTGCAAAGAATGTGAAGTGGCTCGTGCAGCTCTCGCCATCGAACAAAAGAAACAAGATTAACTGAGTTCGTTCTTGTTTCCACAAACGAAAGACAAATATTGACAGTTTTGAAAGACACGTCACCCTAAAACCTTTGTCACTTTGATAATGACCATGGAAGTTAGCAACCACTTTCCGCGCACATTTTCCCTAGCAAACGAGCATGCGGTAAAAATCGAAGTTGTTACAACAGACAATAGGACTCTGACAAACACTTGTCCGATCAGACATCTAATCAAAGGAAAGAATTGACACATCACTCTCTCATGATGAGACCTGACCGATGACCGGATCCCCATGGCGGATTACAAACAGTCATGATGTAGCCAGATGTATTTTTTGTCTATTTTTAGGAAAATGTCATGTGAAGAGTCTGTTAACGCAGAACAGTTAGTTTCCTAGTTCTTAGAGATAACAGTTAGAAGAGCAGGGTAGCCCAAGTAGCGCCCTCACCTATATATTTGATATTTTCAATATAAGCTAGGTTGGTTGGAAAAAAATACTATAGACAATAGCTATTGTATGTAACTTGAGTTCAAGTGAAACTTAATGCAAAAGTCATGTAACTTTAATGAAAATATTCTAATTGTAGTAGTTGGATGTACTGTTTTCCCTTCTTTTCATATGTGCTTCCTATTTTATTTACTCATATTTTTTTCTGTCTAAATCGGACCAAAATTTCGAACCTGTGGATTCACTGCGCAACGCCCCTTGTTCACGCCATTTAGACAAAACATTTTTCCTCTTAAAGTTAACTCCGAATTCATCCCCAGCGATGCTTCGAGTTACTTCCTGTGTTTTCTCCTCGCCACACATTATGATTTTTCACTGAAGATTGTTGCTCACTTAGCCTTATCCTCTCAAATTTCAGTCACCGAGTCATTTGTTTCTATTGTTTCTCGAATCAAATCCATAGCCCAAGTCTTACTTTCTTGTGTTAATATAACCATAACCAATTATTTCTAAGGTGTTAAATCTAGCCACTGCTTTGAAGCCATATCCCGTGCTGAGACAACGTCTCCCGAGAGAGCCCTCTCCAGATCCGAAAGGCTATTTTCGGGTCTCAAAGTTGGTTGAAAAAGTTACCTTCTTCGTCTGTTTATCAGTTGAACAGATTTATGGAGTGATAACATCCAGGCACCATCGTCGGGGATGAAATTGAATAGATTTTCCCTGGGAGAATGACTAACATTGTAGTTTGACTCCTAAGGGTAACAGAGGGACAAACACCTACACTGGCTGAAATATTTACCCTGGTGACTCCAACCAAAAAAACCAGTAGCATCAAGTAGCACAGTTCAGGAACCCTGGCTCTGAAGACAATCTATACCAGAGAAAATCCTAACCTAAACCCTACAGAGCCTGTATACGACCCTGAGAAAATTTTGCGTAGGACTAGAGAGCAAGCGTCGGACCCGTTCTATTACCTATATAGAATCATGTCCTTACCCAAAGATGACATGCAAAGTGTTGACGACCTTGAGTTTGACGAATTTTTTGAGTAAACCCTGTTCAGGTCCAAGTCGGAAACCAACTTGGATGAAATAGTTTTATAGTAGAAGAGATTCCAATCCCCGATATCTAATAATATCCCTCAAATCCCAAGCCCTCCTAGAGCCATGGCTACCAGATTCTCCCCCCTCATTCTTCCCGCCCAACTGCATGATTTGCCTCAAAACTACAGCCAAGGGATTAAGCTCTACAACGTTGAAGGAAACGTTTCAGCCTAGAAACATCTAAATTGGTTCAACGATTTTGTTGACCTAGAGCCTTTTGTGTAGAGCCTTTCAGGGGAGGTGAGGAAATGGTTCAAATCCCTCCCACCCACAGGCATTCGAGACTTCACTATGTTTGAGATGTCTTTAATTAATAAATGGGAAGACAAGAAGAACCCTTTGTAGTTGTTAATGCAGTAGAATAATATGAAGAGGGCGTCGAAGGATACAATGCAAGAATTCTCAGCCCGTTTCATGAAGGTGTATAGCGCGATTCCCGCAGAAGTCAAGCCACCCCCTAGGGTTGCGCAGTTGCAGTATGTAGACTCCTTCGACAACGATTTCACATTGTTGTTGAGAGAAAGAAGATAAGAAAATATAGATGGAATTATGAGAAACGCTATCGAAGTCGAAGTAAACATGATAGCATTGGGGAAGATCAAACAAAGATTCAACAGAGGCGATAAGAAACCCCAAGGAGATGCGCAGCCATTGACGTCTCAGTCTTCAGATTACAAGTTCAACTTGATGATGAAGGCGATGAAGAAGATGATGCAGAGAATGTCCATGGGAAACAAGCCTGCTACCCGAGAATAGGACCCCCAACATAGAAATCAAAACCTCAGGAGGGGTCAGTTCCTTAGATCAGATAGAGGGAGCAAAGGGAGTAGAGAGATCAAGGTGATCAACAGACGAGGCATCCATTCCAAAACAACTATGTGGACGAAGACTTCAACCAGATGTTCGAAGATAGATGCACTGTTGCGATGACAAGAACCCACATGTGTTTTTAATCAAGGGCGAGCATGATCTGTACATGAGAAAAAATGACAATTTTATGCTAGAGACGAATGATGCATGGATTGGGGAAACTGATGACGCGTTGTCCCGGGAAACAAAAGAGTTCAGAAAGGGTTATCAGAACACCATCATGCAATTTTAGAAGAAATATAACCTCAGGAGCAAGGAAGCGTCTACTGAGCCTCAGCAGACAAATCCCACAAAGAAAAATCTGGCGGACACCCCTTCCACAAGCTGACTGAGGTCGAACAACACAACCAAGGATGTGACGGAGAAGATAAATTTGAAGGATGAGGCCCCAAATAAAACTCTGGAAGCAAGCCGAGAAGCCAGTGGAAAAGAGGTAGAGAAAGTATTTCCCCCTTTTAACTTTGAGCATGAAATGGCTAAAATAAACATCTCAGTCTCATTTAACGAGCTTATTAGAAAGGGAAAGTATTGGGAGAAAATTATTAAAACGATGAAGATGGGAGGGAACCTTGATACTTTGAATGTCCAAGATGATCACCCTGTTATCTGTTTTGGTCCACGTGTTGAAGAGACAAGTGATACTGAGGATTTCCCTTCGTTCTAAGTCAGTTTGAAAATCCATGACATGACCCTACATAACGTCGTGTTGTCTTCTGGTGCATCACACAACCTCATGCCAAAGGTGATCATGGATGAATTGGGTTTTGATATCACTAGACCTTACAAGGACCTTTTCTCTTTTGATTCGAGGAAAGTCAAGTGCTTGGGTCTCATCAAGGACTTGGTCATGTCATTGGCCCAAATTCCTTCGAAGAACATGGTTATGGATGTGGTCATGGCGGACATACCCCCTAATTTTGGCATGTTGTTTTCCAGATCGTGGGTTGTGAAGTTAAAGGGCACCCTGCAAATGGACATGTCATACACCACCATCCCTATCTTTGGCCAGGACAGGCGGTTGTATAGAGAAGTGTTGCTGAAATATATGGTAAGTAGCAAGATGCAACTAAACAACCACCCCATATACTTCGTTGACACTAAGTTTGGTTCTTCTATATTCTACAATGACTTGAGTTTTCAAGAGGAACAACCAACAACCATTGTGACAACCGAGGAGGAAACCATGCGGAAAGCAGCAGAGTTTGCTAACCCAAACGACTGCACGAAATATGGAACATGAGTTTCGATGACATGATCAAAAAAGAAGGGGTTGGGGTTGGCGTATGGGCGAGCCCCCCTCAAGTGGGAACAAAGCTGTGCTCATACAAGCTCACGTTTGAATGCACAAACAACATGGCTGAGTATGAGGCACTGATTCTAGGCCTAAAAATGTTGAAAGAATTAGGTGCAAAGATGATAGTAGTGCACGAAGACTCCGAACTGGTCATAAACCAAGTTAAAGGCATATATCAGACAAAGCACCTCAGGCTAAGAGCATACACAAACTTGGCGCTGGACGTCCTCGATGAATTTTCAGAGTATGACCTATCTTCTATCCCAAGGGAGAAAAATCAGATCGCCGATGTGTTGGAAACCTCAACCTCGGTTTTTAAAATCCCCATCTTCCCAAATAAGAAATATGATATTGAATTCAAACACAGGCTGACAGTGCCTGATAATATCAAATGATGGCAGGTGTTTGAGGACAACAAGCAGGTAGAAAGATCTCTTCAGATGAGCGACAAGTTCGCTAATACAAATATTGACAACGAATGTTGCTGCGACGAAGATGGGAGCGCGGATGCACACAGTAATGATGACCCTTTACAGAACCAGATAGTGGGAAGGGACATAATACAACTGAAAAATAAATCATTCTGAAGGGGTTAGTGCCACTGGAAAAGTTGTTTGACAAAAATGACGTGGAAAAAAATCCCAAGATCACTGCAAGCGAAGAGGATGTGGAAGACTGCAACATTGGGACTGAGGAGAACCTGAAAATGATCAAATTATCGAAAATGCTCAGTCCAGAGGTCAATAAAAACTATGTCAAGCTCATGAAGGATTTCCTGGATGTTTTCACATGGAGCTATGATGATTTGAAGGTGTATGACACTAAAGTAATCCAAAATACTATCCCTCTCAAAGAAGATCAGAAAAATTTCAAATAGAAGCTGAGACGGATAAATCCCTTGTTACTATCACTGATCGAAAAAGAGGTAATGAAACTTTTTGACGCTAAGATTATCATTTCTTTGCAGTTCTCTAAATTGGTAGCTAACTTGGTACCTATAAGAAATAAGAGCAGTGAAATAAGATTGTGCGTAGAGTTCTGAAACTTGAACAAAGTGTCCCTAAAGGACCACTACCCTCTCCCCAAAATGGACTATATTCTGCAAAAGGTGGTGGGGTCCCAGAAGATGTCCATGCTGGATGGTTTTTCAGGGTATAATTAGATCATGGTCCACACAGACGATATAGAAAAAATAGATTTCACGACTCCTTGGGGGATGTTCATGTATGCCAAGATACCTTTCGGCCTGATGAACGCTGGAGCCACTTTCCAGAGAGAAATGGACATCGCATTTGTTGACAAAAAGGACAAGTTCATTGTGATTTATTTGGATGACATCACGTTATACTCTTCCTTCGACGAACAACAGCTCGAGCATCTGAAGAAGGTTTTCCAGAAGTGTAGGAAGTTCGTCATATCACTAAATCCAAAGAAATCACATTTCGGGGTGGAAGAAGGGAAGTTGTTGGGGCACATTATCTCGAAAGAAGTCATTAATATAGATCCCAACAGGGTTGAGGGAATACTGAAAATCGACACTCTGTGCAGTAAGAAGGAGGTGCAATCCTTCCTTGGAAAAGAAAACTTCCTGAGGAGATTAATCCCCAACTTGGCAGAGATTATAAAACATATCACCTGCATGCTCATAAAGGGGAACGAGATCAAGTGGAACCTATAATCCAATAATTCATTTGAAGATATCAAGGTGGCACTGACTAAAGCTCCTGTGTTGGCCAGTCCAGACTTCATGAAATATTTCATCATGTTTTCATTCGCCTCAGAGCATACGATTGCCAACGTGTTGTTGCAGAAAGATGAGTAGAAATTTGAGAAACCTATAGCCTATTTCAGTGGGACGCTGAGGGATTCTCCACTAAGGTACAAAATCATGGAAAAACAAGCATACACCTTAGTAAAATCCCTAAAGGAGTTCATGACGTATATATTTCACTTCCATGTTATTGCATATGTGCCCAACAATTCAGTTAAGTATATCCTGACTTATCCCGACTCCGAAGGGAGGAGAGACAAATGGATAGCGGCCATGATGGAATATGACCTGGATATTAATCCTATGAAACTAATTAAGGGTCAGGGCCTTGCGAAATTAAAGGTGTAGTCGGATTGCGACACTATGGGAATCAATTTTATTGTTGATTTGTCAGAGAGTCCTCAAGAGGAAATGACTGCGCAGGTGTCCCAAGAGTTCTTCGATTCACCATGGTATGTAGACATCATCTATGTGTTAAAGAATCATTAGGCCCCTCCGGGTGTAAGTAAGACCAAGGCCAGATTTCTAAAGCTTAAAGCAGTTAAGTTTTGCATCCTAGATAACTCACTTTACTGGAAAGATCCTAGGGGAATATTGCTAAGCTGTTTGCTAGAAAATGACGTGAAGCAAGCCATAGAAGAATTTCACAAAGGTGATTTTGGAGGGCACCACTACTGGAAAACCACCACACAAAAAATATTGAGAATGGGTTACTATTGGCCTACGATCTTTGCGGACATCTACAAATAAGTTTCCATCTACCACGAATGTCATATTTTCGATGGGAGAAAAATGTTGCAACCCTTGCCACTAAATCCGATCTCAATCGAAGCACCTTTCATGTAGTAGGATTTGGATTTCATAGGAGAAATAAATCCTCCAACCTCGGCACAACACAAATGGATAGTCATGGCCACTGACTAATTCACGAAGTGGATCGAGGCGATCCCCACGAAGCAAGCTACCGACGTAGTCATCATTCAATTTATGGAGACAAACATCTTGTCGATATTTGGATGCCCCATCAAGATCATAACAGACAACACGGCCGCATTCAAGTCCAAGAGGATGGAAAAGTTTTGTCAGGATTACAATATAACCCTGGGGAATTCTACGACGTACTACCCACAGGGAAATGGGTTAGAAAAATCTTCAAATAAAATCCTAACCAGGCTCATCAAAAGACTCCTGCAAGACAATAAGAAATCTTGGCATAAAAAGATCATCTATGCGTTGTGGGCAGATCGGGTCACCACCAAGAAATCCAATTCAACGTCGCCTTTTCAGATTGTATACAGTGTAGACGCAATATTCCCTACCACATTGGGGTTTCCCATCATAAATTTGTTATAAGAACATGAGGCTGAGCCAGATGATGCGCAGAGGAGGATAAACTAGTTGATTCACACACATCAGATGAGGGAACAAGTATGCAATCGATCACAACTCCACTAGGAGAGGATGAAGAGGACTTTCGACAAGCATTCTAAGAAGGAGGAATTTCAGGTAGGAGAGATGGTGTTGAGATGGGATGAGAGGAATGAAGATAAAGGAAAGCACAGGAAGTTCGACAACCTTTGGATGGGTCCTTTTAAAATCAACGCGTATTGTGGGGGCAACACTTATCTTTTAGAAGGATCAAATAGAGAGTGCCTTGGTTGGGGGCCTATAAACAACAAGTTCCTCAAACATTATCTGATGAAATAAAATCCGTTTGAATCATATGTCATTGTAAATAGTCATTTTACTTTTGTGTCAAGTCGGTATGTCAGCAGAAAATTGAAGCCTGAAGTGAAGGCCATGAGTTTATGCTGAGTCTTTTCGAAGCTACGTCGATAGGTTTAGGTTGTGTTTGTTTTTTATTTTTCAGTGTCTGAAATTCAAATAAATCTCAATGTTCGGGCACCAGGTCTACTGTTCTTTGCTACAATGTGGGGAGGATAGCATCCCCATTGGAGCCTGTTGTTAGTGCTACCATTTTTCTTTCCATTTAGAGTCAGTTTTAGTCGAGTTATGTCCCATCTGTCCAAACATGTGAAGTCATGTACATAACAGAGAAGGGGGTCGAACTCAGCAAGTGGTCGGTTGGCCCTTGGAAGCAGGAAGGGATGTTAAAGTTGAGACATGCATAAATGGTACAAGTATGTTGTTCCCAGAGAGTCAAGTCATGTTAAAAGGTAGTCTCTACATGCCCCAGGTCGAGTCAAGTAGTTAATGGAAGTCACGTCGACAAGTGAAGTAACCATTACCAGCTCATTATGAGGGCCGAGGGATTGAAAAATCACGGCGTTTGTAACATGTATGACCTGCAACCCTTATCTCCTAAACCTTACACGCAGGGATGTGCCCTAGAAAATCTAAAATTCAATTCGAAACATCCAGTCACCATGAATGCACTGTTCTTTGGCATGATTCCTCCTTCTTCTCAATCTGTTATAAATTTCAGATGCTCGACACCCATTTTATTTGTGAAACCAGGTCCACGCACTGTTTGCAATTTTTATAGCAAGCTCAGGTTGATCGAATTTGTTGCCTTGTGCATTTGCTGGATCCACCATGCACAAGATAATTATTGCTCACTCCATGACAACCTCCTAAAACATACGAAAGTGCGAAGTAGCAGAATTTCCAGGCCCCAGCCCCAAAAGGACTGGGATTCATTCTCATTTACCACAGGAATCCCCGAAGACCCAAAGGGAGTTTTTCATTTACCCACGAAAATGATGATATCACACTGCGTGGAACTTGAAATGTGGGGACTCGGGCAGGAAGGAAGGACATTAGGAGCCCTGTCTCCCCAACAACAGATACCTCGGAGGAGGGGTATTCCAAGGAGTAATTAAGAAGTTGGGGAAACCCGAGTCCAAGACGAGCCACACACAGGATCATTCGCTAAAAAATTACTTATTCACACTGTCTGGCTGGAGCCTGTGGAAGGTACAAGCTGAGAAAGTAGAAGTAGAACATGTTGATTAAGGTTGGTTGTCATTGATGTCAACCCTTGAAGAAATCCCCGTAGCACAAACGTTGGGTAATGGACCCAGTATTGTTTGATGTAAAGATGACTCGTTATTGTCTTGTCATGGTTGATAATAAGTATAAATGGATGAACTCCAAAGTGGTCCCCTTATGGTGAAATCCCTCACGGGAAGACACTTTGCGGATTGAGTTATCCTAGAAGTATGGTTACACAAACCATGCTTATTTGTGGAATAATGAGATGAAGGTCATTGAATTTTTCATTGAAGCTATCCTATATGGATAGTTCTTGTCATGCCAATTTTGGTGGTATGTGAAACATCACATAACTCCTCACGGTTAGAGAGTTATGGCCATGAGAAGTTGGAGAACCGAGGTTTGGGTAATGGACCCAAGTTTATTTGATGGATAATGGTATGAGTTTTGATATATTTGCAGGTAATACTATTCTATATGGATGGTATAGTTCATTCCATTTTTGGTGGTATGTGGAACATCACATAATGCCTCACGGTTTGAGAGTTATGGCCTTACGAAGTTGGAGGACCCTTCTATGTCATCTAGAAGCCCCAAAAGGTCAAAGTAGTCAAAGTGGTTTAAGAGATTTTACAAGGTAAATAATAAAGTGAATTGATGAGTGTATTATAATTCAAAGTGAATACAAAATAAGTTAATTAAATAATAAATTTAATGGAGAAATTAGAAGTGGGTTAACCCTAACATAAAGAAAGTGGGCAAAGTGATCTAGAAGATGTTTTTAAGGAAGGTACTTGGAGAGTATAAATAAGAGGTAAGGCTCTCTCATTTCAGATGCACTTGAGCATATTGAATACCTATAGTTTTTTGAGGTAACCAAAGGATATCTAAGCCTAATTTTTGATGGAAAGTGAAGAAAAGAAGGTCAGAATTCAAGGAAGGATAAATTCTTTTGATGATGATTTCTAAGGTATGTTATTTATAAGTCATCTCACCATTTTCACAATAAATTTTTTTCTAGAATGATTCAGACCGTGAAATTGCTATGACATTGAGAAAACATATCCAAGTATATTTTCTAAAACATTAATCTTGTGGGTCATTGTAGTTTTGGAGTTACACTCCGTTGAAAATAGGGTTTGTGGCTAGTCCTGAAACTAGTCAAAAATAGGTGTTTCGGGTAAAAACGTCATAAATTCTTAATAAAATATCCAAATTAAATACAACCAAATGTGTTGGTTAGAGTATAGTCTGCATTATGTTGTGTAATAGTTTCATATCTATTCAAAAAATATTCTCTGTGGGGCACGCTCTACAAGGTGGCTCTCTAGAATAACCCAGAATTCAACAAGGTATGCCATTTTTGCTATAACTACTTTTATGAGAGGTTCCAAGTAGTGAAAAAAGGAGTAATTGAATAAAACACATTGAAGAACATTATGTATCAGCTTCAAATTTTTATTCATTACAGGTACAAAGTTATAATTATTTCAAGTTAGGGTTGTTGACTAATCCAAAACTAGTCATGTGAGAGTAAAGAAAAGTTTGATGTAAATGCTAGTCTCTTGCTATTTAAAGTTAAGGAAGGTTTGCAGGTATGTGATAATATACATCAGGTCTATTACAGAGTTATAAATCATATTTGGATGATGAAATTGATGAGGACTTTTGGTTGAGGTACAAGTTGGGTACATGGTTGAGACAAGTAGTTGATGAGTTGGCACATACATGAGGTGTATAGTTGATGATGTTGGTACATATGGATGGGTCATAGTTGATGAGTAGTTGACACATGATTGGTACATAATTGGTACATGGTTGGTTGCACTTTTTATGGTAGAGGTTTATTACAGATTGTTTGGTACAGGTTGGTGCATGGTTGATGCACATGTTTATGGTACAGGTTGGTGCATGGTTGATGCACTTGTTTATGGTACAGTTTGATTACAGGTTGATGCATGGTTCAGGCTTATTGGTACAGGATTACAATGGTATATCTCACAGTGATGGTGTGACAGTGGTTCCATCATTCTACTTCTACTTCAAGGTGGTTGGACGAGGCAAAGATAGGTGGTTATAGCCACCTTCCAGTTGTAGCCGAAGAATATAGGGGGTTGTAGCCTCCTTCTGGTTGTGGCCAGAGAATTGGGGAGTTGGAGATTCCCTCAAGTTGTAGCTTGAGAAAGTAGGGGTTTAGAGCCTCCTTCCAGTTGCAGCTGTAAAACAAAGGAAGTTGGTGCTTCCAATGAATGTAATTCTTCAAGACATATAAGAAAAAGTATTCCGTTGTTTTCTCCCAATCTAGGTTTCCACGTAAAACACTGGTGTACTATGTATGTGTGTTATGTTTCATTTCTTGTTGCTCATTATTGGATAATAATTCTACATTGATATAACACTTGGATTATTTGAAGAACAATGATTATAATTATGCTATTATTGATTCACCCCCCCTCTCAGTAATCCAACAATCGGTATCAGAGAAAGTTCCTTCTGAAATCAGTTTAACCACTGAAAGTTAGATCATGGAGAGTACCAACTTGTATAAAAATGGAATACCACAGCTTGATGGACAAAAGTATGCTTTTTGGAGCATAAGGATGAAGACATATATACAGGCACAGGAATTTCAAGTTTGGCAATCAATTGTAGATGGATACACAGCACCAATAGTTCCACCAACAAATGACAAAGCAGTGAAACTTGGTGAGAATAATTTGAAAGCCAAAAATGTACTTTTGAATGGTCTCAGTGATACGATATTCACCAAAGTTGCACATTGTAAATCCGCTAAAGATATTTTGTACAAGCTTCAAAATTTTTATGAAGGAGATACAAAAGTCAAAGCAACATAGCTTCAAACTTACAGAGGTCAATTCAAACAACTAAAAATGAAGGAATATGAGAATATTGCAGCCTACTTCTTATGATTCGATGAAACAGTGAATGCAATCATAGGATTGGGAGAAGAAATCGAAGAATCTGTAATTGTTCAAAAGGTACTAAGATCTCTTCCTATGAGATTTAACCCTAAGATATCAACACTAGAAGAAATATTGGATCTAAACTCAATAAGCATGGATGAACTGCATGGAATATTCACAACATGTGAAATGAGAACTAACCAAGAAAATCCAGATGTAAAAGAAGCATCCTTCAAAGCATCCAAAAGATCAAATAAAAAGAAAAAGGAACAAGAATAATATAGCAACAGTGACGTCTCGGAAGATGATGAAGAAGTGGCCAACTTTGTCAAAAGACTAAACAAGGGAACCAATGGTAGGTATAGAGGTAAGATTCCTTTAAATTGTTTTAATTGTGATGGTATTGGTCATTTTGCTAACAAATGTCCTCATAAGAAAAAGAGAAATGATGAAGGTTACTCAAAAGGCAAACACGCATATAAAGACAAAATAACTACAAAGAAAGTTTTCAGGAAAAGCTTATGCACCAAAGAATACATCTCATCATCAGATGAAGATGAAGTCAGTGACAGTGAGACAGGAAGAGTTTTATTCATGGAAGTAAAAGACTTTGACAAAGAAGACTCTGAATAAGAATATGAAGAGTCCAAAGAAGAATATGAAGAAGTCGAAGAAGAAATTGAATAAGTAGAAGTTGACTATCGAGAAGAATTAATGTGTGCCATAGAAGTTATCAAAAGAGAGAAGAAGAAAAACAAGAAACTCCAAGAAGAACTAGAAAAGAAAAAGGATACTTGAGAACTAGAACAAATGATCAAAAAATTGAAGGTTCAAATAGAAGAAAATAAAAGAATTGATGAAGAAATCAAATAAAAGCTAGACGAAAAGGACAGGATCATTGGAAACTTGGAAGCAGAGATTGTCACACTAAGAAATGATATTCAAAATAAAAATATGCAGAATAGATCAAAAGTTTTGGATGACATTATCAGTAGCCAAAAATCTCAACTTGACAAGTCTGGACTTGGATGCAATCAAACAGAATATGGATCAAGCTCCAAAACAACAAAGCAAGAAAAATATCCAAAAAGTTATGTAGAAACAATCAAAGAGAATAGGAAGATATACAAGGAAGATTACAGGGACACTCCACCAAGAAGATTTATATTTAAAAATCAACAACAGATAGATAGGCCTCAACAAGAAGAAGGATTCATAAGAGAACCTCCTTTCATAAGATCTTCAACTCCCAGGTATCAAACTATATTTTTTGGTTTATGTTATGCATGTAATAATTTTGGACATAAAGCTGTGAATTGCAGAGCTAACAACATGAACAATAACAACTTTGAGAGTAATACACAAAGGGGTTATTCAATAAGACCTAGTGAAACATAGAGAAGAAGTTACAACAGGTTTGAATCTTTAAGAACTTAAGTGGAATGTTACAAATGTAACAATTTTGGACACATGGCCAAAGATTGCAGAATGAAAGTCCTTCCTAAAGAACCTCAACAGAATAACAATAGTCACAGATAGGAACCTCATAAAATGACATGGATAAGAAAGCAAGATCAGTATAGAAATGAAGAATGCACAATTTCTCTAACAATTAAGTAGAAGAAACATGGTTGGTATGTTGATAGTGGATGTTCAAAACACATGACAGGTGATAGAAACAAGTTTCTTACATTACGAAAGGAAAGAGATGGATCAGTCTCCTTCAGAAATGATGATTCAACCAAAATCATTGGAAAAGGCATAGTCCGAATTGGGAACAAGAATGAAAAGGAAGAAAATGTTCTTCTAGTAGAAGATATGAAACATAATCTTCTAAGTGTGATTCAAATGTGTGACCAAGTTCATAAAGTTACTTTCGATTCACAAAAGTGTGAGATAAGAAAAGAAGGTTCAGAGATATTGGTCACTACAGTTGCAAGAACTTCAAGCAAAATATATGTGTTAAGTGAAATCGGAAACGAAAAGTGTTGTCTAGGAAAGGAAGATGAAAGTTTGCTATGGCACAGAAGAATGGGGCACATACATTTTTATAACCTTTTCAAAGTCAACAAAAGAGAAGCAGTCAGAGAAATTCCCCAGATCACGAAACCAACCAACACTTTATGCAAGCATTGTCAACAAGGAAAGAAAACAAAGAATAGGTTTAAATCAAAGGAATATTCAATGAAAAGACCACTGGAAATTGTGCATACTGATATAGTTGGACCAACTAAAACAAAGGGCTTAAAAGGTGAGAAATACTTCATGTTATTAGTTGATGATTATACAAGAATGACTACAGTTTTATTTCTCAAGAATAAGTCATAAGCTTTTGAAAACTTCAAGATCTACAAGGAAATGGTTGAAAATGAAATGGATTCAAAAATAAAATGCTTGAGATATGATAATGGAGGAGAGTTCACCTCAAAGGAATTTATGGACTACTGCAACAATCATGGAATAAAAAGGAAATTCTTTATTTCTAGGACACCTCAATAGAATGGAGTTGTTGAAAGAAAGAACAGGACAATACAGGAAATGGCTCGAACAATGTTAATGGATTCGAAATTAACAGATATTTTTTGCACATAGGCAATGCATACAATAGCTCACATTCAAAATAGAGTAATTCTCAGAAACAACACTGACAAAACTCCTTACGAACTATGGAAAGGAAGACCAGCAAATGTAAAACACTTAAGAGTTTTTGGAAGCAAATGCTATATCAAAAGAGAAGATAGCGGAATGGGAAATCTTGACTCTCATGTGGACAAAGGAGTAATTGTTGGTTACTCAAGTACAAAGAAAGCATACAAGTGTTACAATGTAAGATTGAACAAAGTTGTGGAAAGAATCAACGTAACAATTGATGAAACAGGCAAACCAGAATCAAAGGAAGAAAATGAATCAATTAAACAACCCTTAGAAGAATAAGAAGAAGATGAAAAACAAGTAGAAGAGGAAGATGAAGAGAATCCGACAAAATAAAAATAGCAATTTCAACAAGTGTCTCCAAAGACACCTAGTAAATAAGTACAGAAGAATCATCCTTCAGATCAAATTATTGGAAACAAAGATGCAGGAGTTGAGACTAGAAGAAGAATCTGTTCACCAGAACAAACGCACCTAGCACTCTTATCTACAATTGAACCAAACTGTTTTGAAGAAGCCAACAAGTATGAATCTTGGAATAAGGCCATGGATGAAGAATTGGATCAAATAGAGAAAAATGACACTTGGAAACTGGTTCCAAGACCAAAGAATAAGAATGTGATCGACACAAAGTGGGTCTTCAAGAATGTGATCGATAGGTTACAAGGAAAAAATCTATATTGGTATGTAAAGGATATGCACAGGTTGAAGGAATCGACTTTGAAGAGGCATTTGCCCCAGTTGCCAGAATGGAAGCAATCTATTTGATTTTATCTTATGCATGTTCCAAAAATCTTAAAATGTATCAAATGGACATAA
>JASDQU010238027.1:0-13096 GCA_032191745.1 Picea mariana | reverse complement strand
TTGATTATTTGTAGGGGATATATATATATATATATTACAATATATTACAATATTACAATATTACAATGTAATAGTAATGCCATATTACAATGTAATATGGCATTGCCATATTACATTGTAATATGGCAAACAATATGGTATACCATATTACAATGTAAAATGGTAATACCATATTTCATGTAATTTTTTTTTTTAAAACCTAAAGTCATCGTCGCAATATCGACACAACTTCATCGCAATTTGCCACGAATTTTCGTCACATATACAACATGTGCATCATAAATTTGGTTTTAAGATATTGCACTCGTTGATATTACCACGGATTTTCATCGCAAGTTGTGATGGGATTTCGTCGCACATTCAACAGCTGCGTCGTAAGTTATTAGCTTGGCATAACTTTTTGCCTTAATTGCGATGAAGTTTTGTCGTAATTGCCACATTTCTTCATTGTTATTACGACAAAATTTCATCGTAATTGCGACGATGCATAGAGTCAACCAATATTGAAGGTGGTGACACATGGAGAGCTATTTTTTTCGATGTTTCCATGCACACCTGGATCATGGATATTGCGACGAAATTATTCCAATGAAAAAAAATCTCGGCTTTCATGGAAATTGTGACGAATAAGTGTGGCAATATCAACGAAAAACCGTCGCAAATTTGGTCATATGTACTAGTGTCAATTTCTTTGGTTATCTGTAAACATATTCTTTAATATCCTTACAATGTTTTTATTATTTGATTCGTCCACACCATTTCCATGGGGGTATTAATTTGCAGAGTACTTGATTATGATTCCTTTGTCTGATGCAAACTCTGTCAATAGGGTTGAAGAAAAATAAGCTGTGTTATTGAAGACTAGAATAGAAGGGACATCGAACCTCCTGATCAATTGTTTTTCTATGAGTTGGATCACCACCTTCTCATTTACATGAGTCAGAGGAATGGACTCTGTCCATTGCGTGAAATAGTCGACGACAATAAGAATGTACTTGTGCATTTTCGAGGAGCTAGCTGTGATCTCTCCTATGATATCCAACCCCCATTGCTCGAAAGGCCGAGAGATAGTAATAGGTTGGAGTGGGACCACCACTCTTTTTTCCTTTCCAATGCTTATTTGACATGTCTTATAGTTTCTAGCGTAAGTATGAGTGTCTTTGAACAAGGTGGGCCAATAATAACCGTCTCTCAGAATATTATGAGCGATAGTGTTTCCTGCAAAATATCCCCCGGCAGGGCCATCATGGAGTTCATTCGAGACTTTTTCTGCGTCTCCTCATTTGAGACATATTAATAATACCCAATCATAATTGATCCAGAAGAGCACTAAATTTATAAGATGATATTGTGCAGATTATAATCTCAGGTCTCTCCTTTCTCTAGGATTGAGGTTTTCGAGACAAGTCCCTTGATGTGGAAGATAAGTTAAATATTTGTACCAGGAGTCTTTTCCTGGGGAGATGTATGCTACATCACCACACCATAGTGTCATTTCATTCTCCCATCCGAGATCTTCATCTACTTGATCTTGGGTGTCTGCTGCAAGCTTACACAAACCTTGTCCTTTTACTAGTTTTGCAGGTTTTATATCTAGATCAAATTCCTGGACCACCACCATCTAGTTCCCCCTTCTTTCCCCCATTTCCTGCCAGGTGAACAAGGATCAGACTGAAGGGTGTGGGACAATTACTTTAGTGTGATTCTTGAGGATGTAAGACCTGAAATGTTTTACTGCCTTAGAAACCGCGTAGGCATGTTTGTCTATAGCAGGATAATTGAACTCAATCCCTTGAACATTAGTACTCATAAATGGCACCGGGGCTTCATTGTTTTCATCATCCTTCTGAGTCAATACTGATGAAAAATTTTCTATTGATCGGAGGCAAAAGTATAAAGGAAAAATTCTCTATTGAAAT
Organism: Picea mariana; assembly: GCA_032191745.1. NCBI lineage: Eukaryota > Viridiplantae > Streptophyta > Pinopsida > Pinales > Pinaceae > Picea > Picea mariana. Next base: position 11,177 of record JASDQU010238027.1, on the reverse strand, counting down.
TGGGATGTGACAACACCGGGTCTCGGGAAATGGTAGCTTTCATATTGTTGAAGGCGTATTTTTTCTCATCATCCCACTTAAATTTGACATCTTTGCAAATCATATTTTGTAAGGTTTTGATGATTTCTACGAAGTCGGGAGTGAACTTCCTCACAAAATTGATTTGCCTGAAAAAGGACTGCATAGCTTTCCTGTTATGGGGTAAGGGAAGTTGAGCTATGGATTTAATCATATCTGGGTCCATGTGAATCCCTTCCCGAGATATAATGTGACCTAACAACTTACCTTCTTCAACACCGAAGATAGTTTTCTTAGGGTTGAAGTATATACCGTATTTCCTACACCTCTCGAAAATCTGAGTTAAGTGTTGGATATGCTCTTCTCTGTTCTTTGAATACACTGTTACCACATCTGAATACACTACCACACATCTATTGATTAGTCACCAGAAAGTTATGTCCATGGCTCTTTGGAAGGTTTCTCATGCGTTAATTAACCGAAACGACATGCGCTTATAAGAGAAGGTTCCCCATTTGGTTCGAAAAGTGATTTTAAACGATCTACCTCTGAAACAAGGACTTGGTTATGTTGACGGGCGAAATTGACCGTCTGTCAACTGGAAGAGTGGAACCGGTCCGGGGTTGTCTAATAACCCAAGCCGTTTGGGATGAACCACCCTGACGGGTTTAGAGGCTCCGTTAGCCAATCTAAGGTCCTAAGAAAACAAAAGAAAACTATTCTAAACTAACTAATCTAACTAAAAATAACTATTAAACAAACTAAACTAATCTAACTAAAATTAAAAAAAACTAAACTAATCTAACTGAAAAAGAAATAAAACAAACTAATAAACTAAACTAACTATTATATACAATCTACTAACTAATACTATACTAACTCTAATTAATTAAATATCTAACTACCAATGAAAATATGACCTATTCACAAAATGTACAATATCTACAATTTGCAGATTTGAATAAAACCTGAAAAACTCATTTGCATTCTGCCCTAAGACAGAGAAAGATATTTTTTGTTGATTTTATAATTTTATGAACAAGAAATAAAAAAAAAGCTAACTAAACTAAACAACTAATATACTAATTCTAACTACACATTTAACTAAACATATATCTAACTAAACTACTAATATTATACTAACAAATTAACTAACAAATAAATCACAAACTGACCTAGAGAAACGCTCGAGGTTTATCCTCAGTATGATGATTGTCTTAGCTGATCGGAGGGAGGAAAGCCACACTGAATTATCTAGGAGCTTCTCGTAAACGATAAGATGCAGTGCTCTTTAATATAATTACAGGACAAACAAGACATAAAACTTACAACAATCATATGATTTATAAATCTTCACAGTAAGATAAACCTGTATGCAAAGACTTATACAAAATAATTCAATTGATGAAGAAGAGAAATCTTTCATTCATTAACTGAATAAAGTAATTGTTGTATTTTTAAGTATTGAAGGAAATCAGATATGGATCACATTAATTAAATCATATCATTCTGCAATAGACTATGATAGCTAAAGTAGTCTGTAATCAACTGCAAATGACATGCATAAACTTGAAACAAAAGATTGATATTATGAAAGCGAAAGCTGTAGCAAAACATCAACTCCTGTCTTAGTTTGTATTATAAATCCATAGCCTGGTTCTCCCACAAGTGAGGATGCCCCTTATTACACAAAATAATAAGTATTTAAAGACCTTCTATAGGGTAAAACATCCTTGTAGAAGTTATCAAACTGTTTACAGAAAATCTGGGAAGATATCCCAAGTCTGACTAAACTAGGAACATAAAATAAAAACTAAATCACACAAATATCTCCTTGACTGTCCAGCATGCCCAATGCAATTCGGATGTACCTGAACAAGGTAAAAAATGGACAAGTTAGGAAGATATTTTGTTAAAGAAAATGATAAAAATCTAATTCTATAGACTAGCTACAGAATCTTGCAATTCTGTAGCTGGTCTAAATAAGACACAGAATCATCATTAAAATCAACTCAAATCTTTTAAAGAATTAAATCCAACTGACATCCAATAGCTATTTGAAAGAGAATCATTCAAATTGAAATTGTTATACCAATTCGAGATCAAAACAAAACTAAAATCAAATGATTACAGAGATGCATATACTTTGTTTCATTTGTTACCACAAAATCGAACGAACGGGATCATAATCAAACAATTATGAAATCGTTTCATATCAAACTGAAATTGATACAATTAAAACAAATCGCAGGCAATTGTTATGCTGCCTCATAGACAGGAGACAATTGAATCCAAACAAGCTCATTTTCAAATCGACATAACTGTATTGACATAACAAACAATCCATGCCACGAACGAGTTCAATCACAACTGGCGCTTGAATGTTCATTAACGAAATCATAACAGGATCAATCAGTTGATAACATGAATTGTAAGAATTATCCAATCGTTTGTTATTGCAAATTGGGGCAAAGAAAATCATTCACGAAATCATTTCTTGAATTCATTTTGAAACGATTATTACCCAAATTTCCTCATATGAATTTGACGAAAATAACATTAGTCGGTTTGAGTTAACAACCTCATTTGAAAATTAAATTTAATAGAGTTGCAATCAAGTCTATTTTTGACACGAATACAACTCATAAGATCGATCATACTAACTGAAGATACACAACAATCCAATCAAGAGAATCGAACAGCTGGATTTAACATAGTCATCGTGGATCAAAACCGTTCCATGATTCGGGCATGAATATCATTTGCACAAGCTTAAATGAGAGTATTGTTTCCATAAAAACAGAGTCATTCTTTCCAAATAAAAAACGATCAGAGTTGTATCCTTGATTTAGAAAATTATATGACACAACATATTAAAATATTGTGACAACCAAACTCACGAAATCGTTCGACAATCACAACATACAAACTAACCATAACGAAATCAAATCAAAACATGATAGTATTCTAAATCTAGCATGAAAATCTCTTGTTCAGAATGGATACAAAACAAATCCAATTGAAAACAAATCAAATACGAAAAGAATCTATAAGTGGCTAAACTGGGAATGAGCGAATTATGTATCCACATCAAAACTTCATTTATTTTTAGCAAAGAGAAAACAATGTACAGGATGAACACATTATGGCAGAGCCATTCGCAACAACATTCACATATATTAATCTGAGGAATTCACAAAACGCAATTGATATCAAAATTCATACCTGTGTGGCTTGATCATGACATTTTGGAGTTGACAACGGCTGTAGCCGATTCAACATTCCGAAAAATGATGGAACCAGTAGTCCTCTGATTCCTATCAGTTGCTTGGAATTTGTCTCTTTGGCTGGTCAACACTGCAACTTAGTTCTCTAGCGATTGGATTTTCGATTGAAGTAGGGGAACATCTATATAGTATCGTTCCAACCACAAATCACATTGGTCATAGGATGACTGTCTGGGCTTCGAAAGTGCAGGTGAGGGTTTTGTTACATTGTTGAGGGTTTCGTTAGGTAGTTTGATCCCAGGGTAGCTAGGATTATTCCTTAGGCAAGGGGGAAGATTTGAAGCAAAGTCATAAGGTGGCTTGGAGCACACACCCTATGAGTAAGGATACTCACTAGCTAGGAAGCGTTCTACGTCAGAGTCTGAATCCTCACTAAGGACTATGGGCTTCTATTCAAAACTAGGTTTAGGCTTATTCCTAGCCATTCTCGAAATAAGACGAGTGTTCCTTTTACCCTTGGCATCAACAGTAGGATTTTCCTTGGCCTTTTTACTCACAGGATTTTTAATATCCTCAACCTTCTCAGTTATAACGTCCGGTAAGTCAACATCAGGATCGACCGAAGGTTTAGGAGAGGGAAGTAGGACATGGAAGGGCACGGGTGGCCTGACCTTAGCTTCATTAACCATAGGCTTGTCAATCTGGACAGGCTCTGTATCCTCAAAACCATTTCGAGCGATAAAAGCTCACCAGCTATCACCGTGGAGACTTAAGTGATGAACAATGATAAGTTTAATTAGTCCATGGTGGAACGGGCTACTATCAACCTTATCCCTTTTAAACCTTTTTGACATTTTTTACAGGCTACGCTAGAAATAGAAAGGCATATTCAATGGAGACCCTATGAAATTCATTAACAAACATAGGTGGTAGAGAAAAACGAGTCCATATTGACCCTCACAGGTCACGAATTGTTTGACCACCATCAAAATATCATGTCATCACGGTTTAAGCGCAAAGATGGGCATACCTCTGTCACAGGATGTGACCTTTCGTGAGACGAATAGTAGTGGCCATGGCACATCTTCGACCTTAGAATTTTTAAACCAACGCTGGCTCGAGGATGGTAACCCTGTAGCAGAACTAATAAAATCCTCATTGATTTCCAATTGAACGTCACCCACCTTGGCTCTAAATCCATCAAAATTCAGGGTGAACTACTATGCAACAAATAAATTAAAACCCTCAAATCGCTATATAAAGGTGAGCCAACCGTTATCCTCCAGGTCTTTTCAGGCATTGTAGAATAGTAGCAAGGCTTGGCTACTGTTCGGCTCGATTCTCACCACCGGTACCATGGAGCCGAGCACATGATGAATGAGCCAGGGTTTGGGTCATAGCATACATAGGAGCAGAGTGCACGACGGGTTACCCGAGCTAACAGAGGTGAAATGGGGAAAAGGGATAGGCATAAATGACATCGTGCGAAGGTGGTGGAGCTTATTTCTGCCATGCATAATAGTTATTGCCAATGTACAACCGCTGGCGTTTATAGCTGTTCAACCCACTATAGTATAGTTCAACAATTATGTCACTTGCTCGACCAATGAAACCAATGGTAAGTGTATTAATCAACGCGCACAACAATGGTTATACCATAGCTTTAAAACCAATCAAGTGTTTAACCAATGTGACATGCGTTGTATCAATTCATATCAAGAGTTTAAGCGAAGTACCAATGCGTTTTGAACTAGGTGTCATGTCAAACGAAATATATCAAGGGTCTAACCATCATACTTATATATCTTATGAAACCAATGTGAAAAGTAAATCAAATCAAATAACATGTAAATCCAATTGCCAATGCATCACAACTTAATGAAACGAAAATACATAATCAGTCAAAGAATGCCCAACGAGTGCAGATCAAAAGGTCTTGCCAAGTGTATAATGATAAGTGAAATGTAAGCTCAATACACATATCGACAAAAAGGATAACGAAAGTTCAATAATGATTTTAATGCGACTTCGAAAGACAAGTTTTCACGCTTACAGTCGTGAAAACAAAACGAAGGTAAATGTGCAAATGTCGCAAAAATAAAAGTGTCGTTTATTTGAAAATTGCGATGAAAAAATGATGTTTGCAAAACATTGGTGTAGGCAGCTTATAAGACAATGGAAAAATGTGAATTGGCTACCAACAATGGCGACACACTGGTAGAAGCAGATATCTCTGCCAAAAGGACAAATTCAGATTAGGATAGCAAAGATAATTCTAACTCAAAAATAACAACCAGAAAATTGTATAAACATCATCATTAGCCAACTATTCCAGCAATGTTTTAAAATATGAAAACTAATAACAGCCTTAAGACCAGTGAATCACAATATTAAAGATAAAATCTCCAATATTGTTGACAGAGCCATTGCTGCCAGCAGGCATCCATAGCCTCGACAGGGTTGCCATTTAACCCACTCTGACATCTGTATCCTGTCAAGAAGTTCTCGATTAGAATAAAGGACATTAAAGAGGTTTTTTATTTACAAATTTTCATATACCCGACATTGCTTCACTGCCAGCGGGCCTGTTCAGTACCCCGGCGAAGTTATCTTGGTGCCATGAATGCATTTACCCGCTGCTAGTAGACTTGTTCAGTATCTCGGTGGGTTTACAAGCACTTCCCACATCTCTATTTATTTTGTTTTGTTTTTTTATAGATATATAGTCGAGTGAGGTGACGCTGAAAATCATAATACTTTAACATATTTTTTCAGACCTCATCAGAATTTTTTAGAACTGTCCTTTATTTAGATCCAAAGATGTTTCATTTACAAAAACAACTTCCTAAGGTAGGGAGACATCTTCTGAGTCATTTCTTTACGAAATAGGGACAGCGTAAAAAGATAATAGATGATCATGACAAGCTTTACTCAGAGATCGAAATCAGTCATCTTCTTTCAAACAACAGACTTTTCCAACATAGATATAAATTTCAAAAATATACCATTGATGTTTATACCTTTTCTCAGAAGTTATTTCAGCGAAGGAATTTTCTATTGTCTTTGTCTGAATAGCTCAGTGTACAGGTATGTGTATTTCCAAAAACACAAAATGATAAATTCAAATAAAAAACAACAAGCAAATGAAAAAGCAAACAAAAGCCAAATATGTACATAATATACAAGGGTAGTTATCAAGCAAAGTATCTTTTCAAGGCTTGGCCATTCACCGGGTAGGTGTCAGGATGCCCTTCAAGATTTTGCAATCGAAAAGAACTAGGACCCAAATTTTCAGCAATTAAAAACGGTCCAAGCCACAAATTTTGAAATTTTGTGTGCTCTCCCTTTCCCTTGTGTGGTTTGTCCCATTTCAGGACGAGGTCACCCACTTCAAATTTCCTATTAGAAGCAGAGTTAGAATTGAACCAGCTTTTAACCAATTGTTGATGTTGATATAACTTACGTTTAGCTTGGGCTCTTACCTCTTCTAGCTTCATCAAAGCGTTAATTCAGTTTTCCAAAGGTGGACAATCTTGTTCTTGGACTTTTTGCGACAATTGTAGTGAAGGAAGAAGAATGTGAGGTGGCAGAATTGCTTCTCTGCCATAAATGAGAAAAAAGGGGGAGTTACCTACAGTAGCTTTTGGCGTTACCCTATCATCCCATAATGCATTTAGCAGTGCGTTGTGCCAATTTTTGTGATTTTCAACCACCGTTCACTTGATGATTTTAATCAAGTTCTTGTTTGTCGATTCCGCTAATCTGTTTCCCTGGAGGTAATAGCTAGCAAAATACTTTAGCTTAATTCCTTTTTCCAAATCGAACTCTCTCATCTCAAGAGAGGAAAAGTAAGAAGCATTATCAAATACTAAACAGTCAGGGATACCGAAACAAGTGATGATATTTGAATTTAGAAAGGAAATTACCTGACTGGTGTTGACAGTTCTTAACGCAGCAGCTTCAGACCATTGGGTAAAGTAATCTATGGCTGTCACAATAAAATTGTAATATTGCGAGGATGGAGGGTTGATTGGACCTATGATATCAAAGCCCCACTGCTGAAAAGGATAATCTACCGTAACGGGCTGCAAAGGAAAGGCTGGTTTTTGTAACCGCCCTGATGCTTTCTAACAAATGATACATTTACGACACAAGGCATGGGCGTCTCTAAAAAGTGTGGGCCAGTAATAACTGTCTCTTAGAACCTTATGAGCAGTGGTGTCACCGCCAAAATGACTGCCAGCTTCTTCTGCATGCAACTCTAGCAAGACTTTTTCTGCTTCATCTTTTTCAAGATAGCGCATCAGTATGCCGTCAAAACTCTGACGAAACAAGATACCATTAACCAGATGAAAGGAGGCAGAATTTAATCTCAATGCTCTTGTTTTAGGGGGGTCTAGGTGACAGGGGGCTGACCCATGTTCAAGACAGAATCTTATATCGTCATACCAAGGACTAACAGGGTTTTGTGCGCAACAGATTAGACTTTGATCGCGTTGTCCTAGATTTGACGTATCGCTTTCTTCTTACTGTCCTGCTGCTGAATCAGCAACTAACTTGAATAATCCTTGGCCTCTCACTATCTGAGCTGGGGTGATTTACAAGTCATACTCCTGCAAGGAGGTGACCCAGTTAGCTCTCTTTTCTCCTAGTTCCTTTTGCACTAACAGATTCCTAACGGCTGGGTAGGGGAGACTTTCGTCCTAGACTTCAAAATATAGGACCGGAAGTGCTTAACCACTTTGAAAACAACATAGGCTTTCTGATCTACTACTGGGTAATTAAGTTCAGTGCCTTTGACAGAAGAGCTCATAAAGGCAATGGGTACTTCATTGTTCTCGGCATTCTTTTGGGTTAGGACGACGGCATAGGAACGGTCAAAAGAAAAAGTGTAGAGTGTAAAGTCTTGTGAAAAATCTGGGCTCATGAGAGATGGAGCATCTATTATGGCCTTCTTTATTGCATTAAAAGCTTGATTTTCTAGGGGTCCCCAGTGATATTGGGTGTCCTTCTTAATCAAATTATGTAAAGGCCTGACCATTTCGGAGAAACTGGGGACGAATCTCCTCACGAAGTTAATCTGGCCTAAGAAAGACTGCATAGATTTTTTGGATGTAGGAGGGGGAAGTTTCGCGATGGCTTGAGTTCTTTCGGGGTCGATAATCATCCCCTCATTTGACACAATAAATCCTAAGAGTTTACCCTGTTCTACTGCAAAGATGGATTTTTTGGGATTTAAGGAGATGTCGTATTTGCGACATCGCAGTAGGATGGCTCGTACGTGAGCTAGATGATCGTTTTTGTTTTTGGAAAATACAGTCATATCATCTAAGTAAACCACAACGGACTGATTGATTAAGCCTCGGAAAGCAATGTCCATTTCTCTCTTAAAAGTGGCACCGGCATTAATCAATCCAAAGGGCATTTTTCGATAAGCATAGGTGCCCCATGGAGTACGGAAGGTAGTTTTGAGTTGGTCTGGTGGAGACATCAGGACCTGGTTGTGTCTCGAGAAACCATCCAGTAAGGATAGCCTCTCAGAACCAGATACCTATTGAAGGATCTATTCCATGGGCAGGACAGGATAGTTGTCTTTATCATACGCTCTATTAAGGTTTCAGAAATCGATGCAGAGTCGAATTTCCCCACTTTTCTTCCGGACTGGGACAAGGTTAGAAACTCATTGAGTGTGCCTAATAGGAAAAATTATCTTAGCATTTAGGAGATTATTCAATTCCTTTTGAATGGTTGGTTCGAGCTTAGGGTGCATTTTCCTTAGTTTTTGTTGAAAGGGTAAGGTTTGGGGCTTCATCGGAATGACATGCTGTATGATGTTAGGGTCGAAAGTTTTAAGGTCATCATACGTCCACGCAAAGACATCTTTAAAATCTTTGAACAATTTAATAAATGCAACTTTTTCTTGTTGAGAACATCCTACCCCTAGATTAATGTACTGCGGGTTGTCCTTAGTTCCTAAGTTTACATTTTCATAAGATAACGAGGAACTATTGGTTTTACAGTTGACTGTCTTTTTAAATTTATCTTGAAAATCATAAAACTTCTCTAATCTAACTACGGATTTAGGGATCGAGTTTACCATATCCGATGAAGATTCAGGAGTTCTTGGATCTGGTATTACCGTGAAATCACGCAAATTGTTGTTGTGTGTGTGTTCATCTATTACCGCGCCTTGAAAAGTTTCTTCCATGTGCAGAAAGTTAATGATCTGCTGATCATCATCAAATACTCTCCAGTTCGTGATGTTGTCGGGAACGGATGGTTGAAACAAAATATCAACGGAGAATGCATCGGGGGACAAGCCTTCTGCAGGAAGAAGTTTAGAAGCTACATTAGCTAATAGATCTACTTCAGAATTATTCAATCTAGGAATAGAATTTATATTGAAAGAGGAAAATTTATTCATTAAATTCCATACCTCAGACTGGTAGCTTTTGAGATGCAGAGAAAGACAGTGGATAGAATCTCTTACCTGTCTAACCACTATTTCAGAGTTGCCAAAAACGGTTAAATTTTGAATGTTCATATCCAAAGATTTTCTGAGACCTTGTAGTAAAGCCTCATATTCTGCAGTATTATTAGTACATTCAAATTCTAACCTACATGCAATCAATGTTTTGTTACCTGCTGGATCAATAATGATGCAGCCTGCGCCAGCTCCTTCTTTGGACTTTGACCTGTCAAAATAATGAGACCAAATTTGATTTTGATCGGGTGTATGAGACTGTTGTGTAGAAGCCATTGGCTGCACATATGCTACAATCTCGGACTGTTGTTTTGGATTGGTGATAGCTGAATCCTCGGCCATGAAATTGCCGAAAAAGGTATCCATCCCTTGTACTTTGGGTGAATTATCAGAAGGTGTAAATGGTTCATTGGGATCATTCAAATCTATGACCGTGAACTTAAGGTAGCGCTCACGATTTACTTTGATTTTATTAGGCTTGTCGTTCTCTGGAAGCCATAGATGGGACCAATCTATCGCGAAATAACCATGTAGTTGTTCCAACCAGTCCCTGCTTAAAAACATACCATACACTTCTGGAATATCCACAACAATTATATCAATAACTTGATGAACCTTGGGGTTAGACGATAATCTAATAAGCACATTCTTTAGTTCGCCTATAACTTTGACATTTGTCTGATCAAGTTGTATGATTTTTAAAGTCGAGGGTTCAACTTCAGCATTAATCTTTTGGCAAACAGACCAAGGCATCACATTAGATGACACTCCTCAGTCTACCATACAATTGTGCATGTTTCTATTAAATATCTCGAAGGTTAACAAAAATGGAGGTACATTTTTGCGAGTACTAAGAGTAGTAGCTTGTGGCTTTTTACTCGCAGTTTCTAAAGCTACTTTATCTACATTATTTACATTATTTACATTATTTACAGGAAGGCTTCCTTTATCTTGAGGATCAAGATTGTTTTTAATGGAAGTCTTCTGGGGAGATTTGTTCTGCACAACCTTGTAACCATTAGAATTACCATTTTTGCCATTCTCTGAGATATTTTGTAACATTTTTTGTAGCAGAAATGGAAATTTCAATAACTCATAAATAGAAATGTTAGCCCTTAACTTTTTAATATCTTCAACTACATCATAATCTAAGTTCGGGTTCACATTAATCTGTTTATTCACAACTGATTTAGATTGCTTTGGAGGCAAATTTGTAGTTTTTTCGGTAGAAGGTTTGTTTGTTGTCTTACTCTTGATATTATAGGGACGTACCTGTTGGACAACTGAGAGGGGGGGGTGAATCAGTTGTTACCGTGCTTAAACAATTATGCTTCTTTTAAACTCTTTGCTGAAACGCTAAATGATGATCACAATAATGCAGGGGAATAAACAATGGCATATTCAACATCAGTCACACATATGAGAAACACAGAGACAGATATTTCCTG
>JASDQU010238025.1:17025-30080 GCA_032191745.1 Picea mariana | reverse complement strand
GGAGGAGTAGGGAGTGTCTTAGTCTCAGGAGAAAGGATATGAAAAACATTAGGGGATGGAATAGGGGAAATCTCTGGTACCTCTGGCAGTGAGGTAGGTGTAGGATTCTGAATAAGGGTCATTTGGTGACACATGTATTCAAGGATCGTAGGACATTGGTATGTGAAATGATCCAAGGATTCATAGAGAGAGAAAGGGAATCTAATCTATTCATTAAATGAAGTTGTGACATAGTGTATGTTCATGAAATGAGTACTTGATAATGTGGATGGGGGAGACTCTTGTTGAAACCTCTGGCGTATTTTTGTTAGTGTCTATTGAAATTGAGGTAGCGCAGGGCAATGATGGGTGTAATGGCCATACTTTGAGTAGATGGCATAGGTGAATTTGGTTCGCAACCTTGTGGTACCGGTGCTTGGAGACGTGGTGGTAGTACTTGGTGCATTGGGTGGCGTGACAAGCGATGTGGTTGCTTGAGGAAGTCAGATTAAATTGCGTAACTATGGGAGAGAGGGACTTCAATTGGTGGGGGTCCTTCTTTCTCGCATAGTGCGCAAGGAAGTTGAATTCAGGGGGGAAGTGGAGGGGTGGGATCTCTCTTCTTCCTTTTGCCCTTAGCTGTAGCGGTGGTGCTTAAAAGTGGGGGTGAGGGTGGTGCGGTGGGAGTGAGGACTGGTATCTGGATTGACATGCCTTCTAAGATGGAAAGAACCATGTTGGGTAGAGTAAGTGTGGCGGCTACTTGGAAAGCTTGTATGCCCAGTGGGGGGTAGAAGAAGGGGATTTGAATAATGTCTTGGGGGACTGTCTCCCAAACCAGGATGTGACCCTAGGGGGGAGGGATATCAGGAACAAGTGGTGATGAATAGTTCTCATGGGATTCTTGAGGGAGGGGCTCTACGACTAGTGGGACGTCAGGAAGTGAAGAAGCCTCAGTAGGATGGATGGTGTCTCCAGTGTTAGTTCCATTGGAAAAGATTATGCATACTTGATTTGAGGGATGGATGAGTGGGGGTGCTCCATCGTATGTCCCTAGCAAGGATGGATCTTTGAAGATGTCGGGGTCCATCTCAATGAGTGGGTAGACATAGGTATTAGTGTGGAAAAAAGGTAAAATGTTATCCATGTTGGAGCAAGGGTTAGGCTCATAATATGAAACCTGATCGATGGTGATGATCTTTCCATTGTGCGGGAACATCATCATTTGGAATACAGAAAAGGATATTTCCTTCATAACGCACATGTAGCTACAAACCAACAAGATATTGTAATTGAGTGGGGTGTCGATAACCTCAATGTCAATAAGGAGAGTCTTGACCCCAAGTTCGACGGGGACATTTTGAAAGAGCCCTTCAGGAGAGGATGGTCATTCATCATAAGCTCTCAAAGTGATGGCAGATGGTATGAGATCGGGGAAGCCAAGTTTCTTCCATACGGATTTAAACATGATGAATGTGGATGCACCTTCGTCAATGATGTAGTGATGAAATGTGATGTTCCAAATTTTAACCGGTATTTGGAATGCTACAAAAGAGGGGAGACGGGGTTCCCCACTATCGAGATTGAACGTGATGAGTCTAGTGTTAGTAGGGTCGATTTCCCCCAGGGCGGAAAGCAGTGATTTCCATGGAGTGGGACAGGTTTGAAAAACTTCTAAGATGGACATGGCAGCATGAGATCGTGCTAGTTCATTGACCAAACTATAATTGTGTGCTACACTAGCCTGAGAGTTAGTGACATTTTGTTGTAAGGGGATACGAGGAATACGAGGGGGGGTCTTAATGTTAGGGCACAGAATCATTAGAGGGGGTCTCGTTGCAACCGGAACTTCTTCCGAGGTAGTAGGAGCAAAGTCAGAAGGTGTTCTGTATGACGACTGTGCGTTTGTAGAAGGACTTCCTCTTCACTAGCGAGGAGGATAGTGCGATCTACAGGGGTGCCAGGATTTTGATACTGTCCCATCTGTGGTGGGGCAGGGTGTATGTCATGTTGGGTATTCATCACACCTTGGTGTGGAATCAGGTTTTGCAACACCTCCGGGGGTGGTTTTTTCATATACTGTTGTGGGGCTTGTTTGGGGGCAGGCAGTGCTGGGGGACAAGGTCTGTTCATAGATTCTTTCATCCATTTAAATTCAACAATTTGGGGGAAATGGTGAGTATAATGGCCATACTCACCAAAAAGGGCACAAGGGAAGTTTTTCCATATGTTGTTGCTATTCTTTCCTTGGCATTTGTTGTTATTGCCTCCTTTGGGGTTCTGATTCCCTTGATTATGATTGCCCCCAGTAGGTTGGTTTTGTTGCGGGTTATTTCCTCATGGTCTAAAATTATTATTGTTTTGGTTTTTTCCTTTATTTTCGGCATTATTTGACTGATGGGACAAATTTTTTGTATTCAGTTGTTCAAAGCTTTGAAATTGCTGAATGGGAGAGGGTTGAACAAAGTTAACCGAATGTGTGGTTGTCCTGGTGGTGGAGCCATGGGTGGGGGGGGGACTAGGAAATGGAAAGTATGGATTATTTTGTGGAAATGATCAACATGGTACGTAAGAAGGTGTGATGTTGTCACTAGTGCTTAGGGTGTAAGCTGAGGTAGAGGGGGTACTAGAACTTGGTTGTATAGCCGGACACATCATGGGTGTTGATGCGGGTCAACTTGTGGGTGGAGGGGGTATAATAGGGTATGGTTGTGGGTAAGGGGAAGGGGGGTAAAAAGGAATTCTTCCATATATTGGTGGATGTTGGGGTGTACCATACATGGTTGGTGGTTGGATGTATGGATTATGGTGTGTTGTGGTACCAATCAATCCGTCTGCGGAGTGAGACATGTCAGGTTTATCTTGGCCGAATGGTACAGGTCTTGGGAGGTCAGGTAGTACTATGTATAAATATCCTGACTGTGAATAGATGAGGTCATATTTTTGATCCTTGCTGATGTCTTCTTATTTGGATTGGGGGAAGGTGGAAGCCACATCTTTGCCGAGGAGGGAGACAAGTGATCTGAGAACCAATCAAGGAATTGTTGTTTGATGGTTTCTGCTTTTCATAAACTATGTCATCGACACCATTCGTGAAGCTGGTCAATGATATGTGTGGCTGAGGTTTGTTTAAAATTGGAGAGTAGTTCAAGAACATTGTCATGGCTAATTGGTAATTTAAAGAAGGTAAAAAATTCTTTGGCCAAAGATTCAAAAGTTGCATGGGACCTTGATTTTTCATCTACATACCACTTAGTTGATGGGCCAGTGAGTGTGCATTGAAATGACCTTAATCGGATGGAGTCGTACATGATGTTGTTGGAAGAGCACCGTAATTTTAAGGTCATGACATGGTTGGCAGGGTCATCTCCTGCCTTTCCTTCAAACTTGGGGATGTCGGACGGTAGTTTGGTGGGAATTGAAGGCCATGTGTGGTCGTGCAATATATGATCATTTGTGAGCTTACTTGGATCCAAGATGTTGAGAGAAGCTAAGTATGCCATGTAGAGTGGTGGTGGGGGGTTAGTTCTAGCCATTGTGGGAGTGGGGTATGTACCTGACCCATGAGGGGGGTTACTTGGGGTTGTACTTCCTCCTTGGGAAGAAGTGTGCCCCCCACTTCTTTGTAAAGGAAATATAGTGGACGATTGACCTTGGGAAGTGGACCTAAGTAAAGTGGAACCAAGAAAAGTTGATCCCAATATAGTAGCATTCATGGGGGTGTGAGAGGGTTGAGCCGATGAGTTGGCAAGACTAAGAACTCCTCCTTGAATGGGGGGGATATTTTGCAAGCATCTAGAATGACGGGGGTTATGTGGGTCCCCTATGATGTCTGACTAGAAAAATGAATGTGTGCAACTGGTGATGAGAGTAATAAATGAATGAGAGACTTTTTATTACTTGGACCTTCACAAAATATTTCACAATCGTTTTGTAATCACAAGAGAATCATACATAAATCAATTGATGAAGAAGCATATATGTGGATAGGGGGATTTTGTCTGCGTGGGAGAACAAAGAAAACAAATTCTCGTGTCCTAAAAATATGTAACATCCTTCCTCTCAAATAAAACTGGACCTTCCAATAGCACTCAACAGTGGGGTTTGAAGTCACTAGAAGAGGGACTAGTGAAGGATGAAATAATTAGTTATAATGATGAGTAGAGGGTGCATATCTCGAAAGAGATGGCAATATTTTCCAATAGCCACACAAAATTCGATCAAGGTGCAATTGCAGCCCACAATTTCCACCTGGGTAGATGTCCTAAAATTTGGTAACTAGGTACCTCGATCAAAGTGAGGCATTTAGATTTTCAGCCTTAGAAATGGGTCACGGGTTGGATCCCGTCCAAGAAGTGGGTGCATCAAGGGGGGATGCACAAAACAACCAGACCTCGGCCTTCGACCCTTCACGGGTATGTCCCTACCTTATGGTGTTAGGAACACTTGACTTGGAGGATTTAAAGTTCCCTATTTGACAACTTCTAATGTTTTGAAGATGTGAGAACAAGATAATGGGGACTTATTAGGATGCCTATCCCTGAGATCCTACCTAGAATAAAAAATTTCTTTTGGCACCTCCTGTGGAGGAAAACTTAGTGAGTTTTTAGAAATTTTTTAGATGTGGTTGTTTGAGATACCAGGGGTGAGAATCAATCTCGTTTAAATTAAGTGGGAGTGGCTAGTCTCGTCAATAAAAAGGACGGGGAGTTTTAGAATCCCTTTGGAGGAAACTTACTTCAACCTCCACAATTCTAGATGAAACTATACGAGTGAGTAGTGACTTTGTGTGTGCACAAGTGAAAATGTGCCAAATTTTTAATAAGTTAGGTGTCACCTTGCAACATGTGGACTTCGCGTGGTCCTTACAAGTCTTGATTACCTAATTTACTATATGCCATTGGTACAACCTTGCATAATTTTAAAGTCCTTATAGAACTAGCATGTGCACATATGGGTCCTTACTAATCCTTTAAACTCTCTAATGTGATTTAATTTAAGAAATATTTAAAAGACTATCATAGATTGTGGACATGTGAGCATGTATGGGTTCGTTACAATAACCTTTAAACTCCCCTGGTGATGTAAACTAAGAAAGTAGCTTCAAAAACTCTTCTATCCTTGTAGCATGTGGGCATGTATGGGCCCGAGGGGGCGATTGTCCTCTCCTAAATATTTTGTCTTTAAGGGAGATGAAATATTCCCTCAATCATTTTTCTGATTCTCAAGATCTCTCTATGGAACAAGAGAAAAGCATACTCAATGATTGACATTCAATTTCTGGTCCCAATGCAAGTGGTTATATATGTGATATAGAATGATCCCAACATAAATTCAATCAAAGCAAGCCATCCACGTGGAAAAATGAAAGCAAAAAGAGGATAAATATGGATTTTAACCTTGTAAGTGCCTATGTTTTGACTAACCCTTTATGTGTAGAGGGAACCTAAGTGCAGTGCATATTACAATTTGCATAGAATCAAGTTTAAGAAGGCTATGGGCCTTCAACATATCACAAAAAACCCTTACAATGTTTGAATTTTTGAACAGATGCACAGGTCATAGAGTAGGTAGAGTCACATGTGGTGCCAATACATAAAACAGAAATGACCTGTTGGCACAGGTGCACAAAAGGTGCTTAGGAAAAAGGTTCTCGTGGCGCATGTCCTCGGAATGTGCGACCGTGGGATAAAAAACCCATGCACTTTTTGTTACATGGATGAGAAGGAAACTTCAGATGAAATTCTCTTATCTCAGCTCTGAATTTATCTTTTTGCAGGCAGGCTTGGGCTGGTTATGGTTCCTACAAGTTAAATAAACCAAAAAGAAGTTCTCAAACAACCCAAATGGGGAGGAAATTTATACCTAACCCCAGTGGAGTCACCAATCTGTTGTATCCTTTTCGTCACCTAAATGAACAAAAGAAGGACACTTACAAGTCCAGTTGGGTTAGCTAGACATGATAGAAATGAGTGCAAGAGTTAGAAACATCAAGCACAATAAGAAAATAAACAACTAATGTAAAACAATTAAAGAAACTAAACTAATGTGCATAAGGGAAATGAAACAAAAGAAAGACTGATATTCATGCCACCAATGGATAGATTGTATTAGTGGGAAAACACCAAAGAGAAAGGGAGACTTATGGGTCCCCTCTTCCTCCAAGGGAGGGCTCTTGAACCCCCACTAATTGAGCTCTTCTTACAAATAACAAACTAAAAGGAAATGGTGAAGAAATCCAAAGCTCATTCACTCAAGAGGTGATGTGAATGGCTCAATGAAATGATGCTTATATGATCCAATGAGGAAATAGGTTCATTGCAGGAGAATAGAGGCAACATAACAATAGAAATAGATTATTGGCAATATAGTGCAACCATGGCCTCTTTTTATAGAAAATATTTGAGGCATTATCCGACCAGTGTTTAGTGTGAACAAGAGGCCCTTTAGGTATTTTACTAGCCCCCCACTCAAATTCAGCTGGGATTTGGGGGTCAAATTGACTTGGGAGTTGAACCAGAAGTGGGTTGGAGACCAACCATAATCATTAATGTGTCATTTTGAACTGTGTATGACTTTTTGCATCCATAGTCGTGCATCGGGCGCATGTGCACTTTTCTATCATTTTTGACTGGCGCACATGCGCACGCTTCCTTTTCACTCTTAGCACATGATGATTTTATAACCAATTGTATAGTTTGTGCCCTTTGGAAATGTATTTTTTGGACCATGGATGAACTAATAGGTGTTTGGAGATGATGGATTTCTGTAACCATTTGAAATGAAATTTCAGTGATAACAGTACTTCTTTTGCTGAATTTCCTTTTCCTGCTTGTTTTCCCTTTGTATATAACCATTGTTCTTTCCTTTGCCGAATTTGTTTTTCTAACTTCATGTGGAATTTCTATTTCTGGAATAGAGTGCCTTCTTTAGCTTTGTTTCCTTTTTTCTCTTTTTCTGATTTTATTTTTTATTTTTTTTATTTTTATTTTTCTTGCACGATGGGTGGTCGACTGTCCTTGTACAACTTCAGTCGGCTCCCGTTGATCATTCCTCTGCGTTGTATGCCTACTAAATCTCTTAACTGTACAAATCCTCCATNGGGTCCCCTCTTCCTCCAAGGGAGGGCTCTTGAACCCCCACTGATTGAGCTCTTCTTACAAATAACAAACTAAAAGGAAATGGTGAAGAAATCCAAAGCTCATTCACTCAAGAGGTGATGTGAATGGCTCAATGAAATGATGCTTATATGATCCAATGAGGAAAGAGGTTCATTGCAGGAGAATAGAGGCAACATAACAATAGAAATAGATTATTGGCAATATAGTGCAACCATGGCCTCTTTTTATAGAAAATCTTTGAGGCATTATCCGACCAGTGTTTAGTGTGAACAAGAGGCCCTTTAGGTATTTTACTAGCCCCCCACTCAAATTCAGCTGGGATTTGGGGGTCAAATTGACTTGGGAGTTGAACCAGAAGTGGGTTGGAGACCAACCAGAATCATTAATGTGTCATTTTGAACTATGTATGACTTTTTGCATCCATAGTCGTGCATCGGGTGCATGTGCACTTTTCTATCATTTTTGACTGGCGCACATGCGCACGCTTCGTTTTCACTCTTAGCACATGATGATTTTATAACCAATTGTATAGTTTGTGCCCTTTGGAAATGTATTTTTTGGACCATGGATGAACTAATAGGTGTTTGGAGATGATGGATTTCTATAACCATTTGAAATGAAATTTCAGTGATAACAGTACTTCTTTTGCTGAATTTCCTTTTCCTGCTTGTTTTCCCTTTGTATATAACCATTGTTCTTTCCTTTGCTGAATTTGTTTTTCTAACTTCATGTGGAATTTCTATTTCTGGCATAGAGTGCCTTCTTTAGCTTTGTTTCCTTTTTTCTCTTTTTCTGATTTTATTTTTTATTTTTTTTATTTTTATTTTTCCTGCACGATGGGTGGTCGACTGTCCTTGTACAACTTCAGTCGGCTCCCGTTGATCATTCCTCTGCGTTGTATGCCTACTAAATCTCTTAACTGTACAAATCCTCCATCTTTGACATATTTTACTTCGTATGGTCCTAATCAATGCATTCTAAGCTTTCCCGGGTGCTAAAACGATTTGTTGTCATACATCAATATTAGATATCCTTCTTTGAACGTTTTCTTCTTGATGTGTCGATCGTGTCAAGGTCTCTTGATTTCTGCACTTGTTGATGGAATTCTACTAAGATTCAGTCTTCCTCCATGGTCAATAATTGATTCAGTCTCTCTTGTACTGCACCTCATTCTGTCATTTGTTCGATAGCTGCTACACGCAAGATGGGTACTAAAAATTCTATTGGCACTACTGCTTCTTGGCCATAAACCAGTTTATACTGTGTGTTCCCTGTCAAATGTTTTCATGTAGTCCTGTAGGACCATAATATTGCTGGTACTTTGAGGTCCCAGTCGTCTCTGTTGACATTACAAATCTTTGTCAGTGCATTATCCAGAATTTTGTTAAAGGCTTCCACTGTGCCATTTGCCTGTTGTTGTAAGTGAATCCCCCAGTGGACAAGTGGATTCCCTCTTGGTCTCTAGACTCCTAAGGCCAAGACAAAAAAGTGCTTAACATGGACACTAACTTCCTTTTAGATCTAACCAAGATAATAAATGAAAGAGAAGGAGAAATATATGTACCTTATTAGCGACGTTAGTCCTTGCAAAGTCTAGGTTGAGCTTTGATTCTGAGGTCCCTGATAGGTCCTGTAAAACAAACAAAGGTACAAAAGACTTCCTACTCTACTGATATAAGCTCAAACATAGATCCATCTACTGTAGACAAACTCATATGGAACAAGCACAAGTTTGAAAGAAATAGACCAAGCATTTATTATATTAATGAGAACAAGTAAAAGTACTTACAATCCTTTGAATGAAGGTGCAACAACTTCTTCCATTTCTCCTTGTCCAACCCCTTTCCTCAAATAATATCCACTGATTTCTTTGATGGCATATCACTCATGATATCATAAGTTTGATGTAATTCTCAATCTCCATTGTCAATACCTTCTTATGCGATCATAAGTTAGGTATAATTCTCAATATTCCTTGTACCTTTCACCATGAGAAGGCCTCCTTATATAACCTTGGAGAGGTCCAACTACTTGAGATATATTTAGGATAAGCTGAGGATTCCTCTCCTTCTGTTGAGGATCTTCCCTAAGATCATGCCTTGACCATCTATTCGAATCCAACTACCTTTAGGAGTTGAGGGATTCTTCCCTTATTTGCCTCAACAAACCCAAAATTTGCCAAAAAAGGGTAACGCTCCCCCAAAAGGGTGCACAGGGTGCTCAAGAACTCCCCCAAAGAGGCTCAGAGAGTTCGATCACTCCTTGGCAGTGGGTAGGGGAGTGCTCCTCTCCAAAATCCATTTTTTTGTGGTTTTCTCAATGTCAAAAAGCTTGTACTTCCTGTCAAGTGTTTTCTCTTCTTCTAAACTAACCTTTGAGGTGTCTTAAGTGTATTTATGATGTTGTTAGAGGAATGACATATGAAATATGGAAATAGAGTGTTTGTGACACTTGCAACACTTGTGGTCAAGATGTGACACTTGCGGACAAGATGCGACACTTACAACACTTGTAATGATGACACTTGCGACACTATCGAAGTGAGTAATTTTGAGGTGTAATAGATTTCCCCCCAGAGTACGAAGTTAGAAGACGATGATGACTGAAGTACTTTGTATAATTTTTCAAGCAAGGGTATGGACACAGAGAAACCAAAAAAATATGCACACAACCATGAAACAATTATTATGACATGTTTCAAAACCCAAGACAGGCATACCTATGCTTGAGTGATAAAGACTTTTTAGGTATGGCCGCCATAAAATACACTACGGATCCATAATTACAATGACAAAATGTATAGCCACTGCAGATACAATGTGGATCTATACTCCTATGACCTGAACTGATTGTAGCCATGAAGAATACACAGTGGATCTATGAGATGACAAGACATAGCCATGACCAATACAAAGTGGATATATGTAACAGTATATGTGTCATAGTTCAAAAGAACTTCTTCGAAACCTGTGAAAGTACATATACGAGTGATGACTCAACCCAGGTTCTTCTTACCAATCCCAATGTAGTACGAATCTAACCATGTGAATATATTTCTTGATGTCAAACATGGAAGAAACCACTTGATTACCAGTCAATGATGTAAACCATTAACAAGCGCAAGGGAGATCACCAATGATGTCAATGATTCCCAAGGTACTCTAGTACATCCCGATGAATGTGAATGAATGAGCTGAAGTTGAACATCCATGGAATCATCTGATCAGAGGTCAATGATGTAAACCCATTGTAGGACGCGAGGAGGCCTGCCATTGAGGTATACAGGTCCCAAGTTACTAACTGGTTTCTAAGTCGAGCTCCTAGATAATGTGATGAAGTCAATAGGAATAGACTCATTGAAGGAGGTCCTTGATGTATCGCCCATCAACGACACAAAACAATCACAAAGATGGAATTTGGTAGATCAAATGAACATGGACTGACACGGGTATTGAAACAAGATATTTGTGATGGCTGACTCTCGAGGCAGATACTTCCCTTGAACACTGAGGCACAACAACAGAAACATGACATGGACCAAAACTTGATGATGCAGTGGATGCTGTGACTTTCGTCAGGTGACCCAAAGGAGTAAAAGAGACTCAGAGGATTGTCTTAGTGTGGAGGTTCAACGGATTAAAATGCGTGCAAAGACAAAGTGTCATGTTCAAGGGAGACTGTAAGAGTTACTAGTAGTGTTCTCAAAAACTGCTTGGTTTGCTTCTTTCAATTTTCCCCCCATCTAGATAGACGAGTACCTCTTTTTAATTTAATGAGCTCGAGGAGGATAACACATGTTCGATATGACTCACCTTCGGTAAGTCCCTCTTCCTTTATTTAACAAACTGGAAGAAGTAAGGGTTCGGTCCCACATGGGCCCTTCAATGTATGATTGTTTAACAAGTACATAGAAGGTAAACTCGGTGGTTTTTCATATTTAGAGAGTCTGAAAACAACTTAAAGGTGACTCCAATGTTGTCCTTTTTTGTAATGTTAGTCTTTCGAGGCCGAAAAAGAGATAAATTATCACTTGAAAGATTCCCTTTCAAACCTTTTAATGAGTGGGAAAGGAAGCAAGATCACTCAGAAATATTTTCATGTTTAGAGAGTCTGAAAATATCTTAAAGATGACTCCAGGCAGTTCCTTTTTCGTTTAACCATGCGGGTCCGAAAAAGAGATAAAAGTTTACTCAGTTGCATTCTCATGTATTTACGAGCATGAGAAAGAACAAAGACTAAGCTCGGTATGCCCCCATCTTGAAAGCTAGTGGCTTAACTCCAGAATGATCATCAAAGGCTGGAGACATTCCCTCCAAGCTTCAATTCATTCACTGACTTTGAGGTTGTCACCAATTTCTCTACTAGATGGAGAAAAAGGATAAGGGTGGATGAAATGTAGTTTCAAGAGAGATGACTGTTTCATTTTTTAACGAGCTTGACATAGGAAAAGAACTATGCTCAGGGATCCGGGTTCAATCCCCAGATTGTTGTTTCATTTTTTAGCGAGCTTGCTACAGAGAGGAAAGCTATGCTCAAAGATTTTGTTTCATTTTTTAACGAGCTTGCTACAAAGAAAAGAAACTATGCTCGTTGACTCTTCTTGATCATGGCTTCCAAGAAATTAACACTCTAGGACACCAGGTCAAGGGACAAAACTTAATCATGGATTCCAAGAGATACTCACTGGATGGAAGAAAATCACTCTGGAAGGAACACATGTCGAGGGTTGCGATAGGGGTAAGGAGATCAAGATCCAATAGCCCTACCGAAGAGATCACCATGTCAACGACCGGATCCAAATCATCAGAAGTTGAATTCATGGGAGGTGATGGAAAATCGACATCAGGAGGGGAGATAGATTGTATATCTACCTTAATTTCTTCAGGAGGGGGAAGAAAAGAGGATTGATGATGGTTATCATCCCAAGGTATCTTGTCAATGCTCAACATTTCCATAATAGATTCATCCGAGGGAAAAATTGGGGAAATGTAGTTGATCGCAGATGACAAGGAACCTAACCATGAAGGCATCAATTAATTGTCGGGTGCCAATAGATGTTGGTCATCCGAAGAGGGAGAAGTGGATTAGATAGAAACACATGAGGCTTCGGCTGAACTAAGTGGCATGGTGTCACCTAGTGCAACGAATTCCAAAGGACTAGGTACAATCCAAGGGTCAGATGATTCCAAAGATTGGTAAGTTGAGGTCAAAATCATATCGACGGTGGCAATATGATGTGTAGTCGGTGGAAGTGGTGTAGGGAAGGTACCCATAAGGCTAGAATATTTCAGTAAGCCAACACCAATGCTTTCATACGTGATTTTGTGGTCTCCCAAGAAAGGAATGTTGTTGGTAGCGGGAGCGTGATCATCGATCGTGCATAAATCCAATTGATCAATAGTGACAATTTTGCCCTGATGAGGAAATTGTACACATAGAAAGATGGAAAAGGCAACAATAGTCATAACATAAAACCAACTTATTCCAAGTAACAAGTTGTAATCGAGCGGAGCATCAACCACCTCGACATCAACAGTGACAGTTTTTCCACCGAATTGGATGGGCAGGGACTGTAAAATCCCTTGGGGATGAAAACCTTGCCCATCGAAGGCGCGTAACATCATTGGGGATTTGTTAAGTGTGGGTTATTTTCAACCTTTTCAACATGCTAAAGACATGACACAAGTTGAGGCTCCCTCATCCAGAATAGTTCGGTGGATTTGTTGATTGTGAACAACAACATCAAATTGGAAAGCAACTTGGTTGGAGAGTCGAGACACATAATTGTCCAGGTTAAACATGATATGGTTGGATGACTCAGGATCAACAGTGCCAATAGTGGCCAAGAGCATTCTACATTGACTGGGGCAGTGTTGTATAACTTCTAACGCAGACATAGCACACGGTGCTTGAACTACGATTAAAGGTAGCTTTTCTGATAGTTCTCTTAGGATG
>JASDQU010238024.1:6449-16893 GCA_032191745.1 Picea mariana | reverse complement strand
TCGACTCCTATTTATACTAAAAAGAAGCATCTAGAGGAAGATCCTTCTAGAAGCGGAAGCTTCTATTAGGTCTTCTTACATCCACCTTATTCTATTTTATTGAAAGGTCTTATTAATATTGACCTTTATTACATCCGAATACATTGATCTACCTATGTGCGGGTTAGGACCTTAAAAATCTCGGTTGGTCCTCAATCCAACCATTCTCCAAGTCGACGCTTGTCCACTTTCCAACTGCTCTGCAACAATTTTTCCACTTTGTAATTACTTTTCTCGGTGCTTCTTTTCCTCTTTTTTCGGCATGCTCCCTATTTTCCTTAATTTTTGGCACACTTCATATTTTTCGGTGCTGCTTTGATTATTTCCCAAAATTGGCTCGTGCCAACACCCCTTAGGCTATCCCACTCTCTACACTACTCCAACATAGGCTATCCATAGTTTTGGGGCCTTTTTTTTGGATCAAGTGATAAGGATGAGTAAGAAACAAAACAAGTCAAATGTGCCATGTGGCAGCTAGAAGCTTTGAAAGTAGAAGAAAAGGAAATACTGCGAGCAGATCAAATAATAATGGGTAGGGAAAGAAGCAGATTTGATATGGTCAATAGAATTTTTCAAAGACTTTCTTGTATAATTAAAAATAAAATGTAAAGAAAAGGGTTTCATCCTTTACAGTGTTCGGTGAATCTTTTTTGTTACATTGTTGGGATTACATTGTTGTTAATGTCTCTAAGACTAGTGTCTGTCAGTCTAGTTCTACTGCCATTGTAGTCTGTTAGGTTTGGATATTTATTCTCATGACCAAGTATCATAGTTGTCTTATTCGATACTGTTGTTGCATATGCAGTAGGTTTTTAGTTTGTAATGAACCATGAGGAAGTAGAATGTGCTTCACAAGGTGTTGTATTGTAGATCTATTTATCTTGAAGATTGATCTATGGGATCTATGGTGTATGGAGTCTTTGTAGTACTGCTGCTAATAAAGTGATGTGATTTGGGACCTTAAAATTTGTTTTATGGTTATCTATCATTCTATGAATGAATTTGTAGTTTTTTTTTTTATGTATTTCCACATTCCTTTCCTGGTTTTATTTGAATGATGTCACAACCCGATCTTAATGGTCAAATTATGGATYTAAGTAGTGTAGAAATAGATCTAATGTTGTGTTCTTTATAACTCCCTTCATCCTACAAGTCTCAACTATGCTCAGGTGAGACCTCCTTCCCTTTCATAAGGTTGAATATGCCAATGTTCCTAGACTACAATGGTWYTTTTTGTTGGTAACTATCGAGAACCCTAGTCTCAATTTTGCACCAACAAATTGTTATGTTGTTGGGACTGAGCATCTGAAGGAGTTTTTAGAGGATGACTCATTGGATATAAAAGTATGATGTTGGAAATTGATGGGAAAGGAAGTGTGATGTGTTCATAAGGTAGGAGGATGAGTTGTGACATAAGATTTTTAGGGTTGTGAAAGACATTGTTTTCTATTTGAAGCTTGCTAGTGATCAATATGAGATATTCTAGGTTAAATTACATGAATAGTTGCTTTAGTGGTTAGATCAGTTAGAATAAGCTACGGATTTAGAGATCATGCTAAGAGAACCATTTACTATACTATTGATAATTTAGTGACTCTTCATCGCCTAGATCATTAGATCTCATGAGCTGTAGACTTTTGGGTGCAAAATACCCTTGAAGGGTTTACCATTGAATTTTCTGTGAAAAATCACCAAGCCTTTTCGAAATGCGAAGTTGTATTCAAAGAAGGATCCAGAGGAAGAATTTTGTGGGAAATACCTCAGTGGATCAAGGTTTTTCTGGTAGAATAAGGAATGTTGCTTATTCCTTCAGGTGACATGGCAGCTTAAACCTCTATGCCCAGGGGAAGGTGATTTATGGGAGGGTTCATGAGTTAGGATAATGGAAGAGTTTTTATGAAGTATGAGAGCCAGGAAGAGAAGAGTGCAAGAAATGAATGAGCTCTGATAAGGGATGCGATCATAGAAAAATGGAAAAAGAACCAGATGGAGAAAACAACGAAGAAAACTGATCAATTATAGAAGGGGATCATATCAAACGATGATAATTAAGAGAAGATAGAAGATTTTTGGAAGTTTCAGAGACGAGGAATACTATTCATTCAATGGTTGAAAAATAGAAGTTACGTGAGAGGTAAAGGTTCTTGAGTCGGTATATAGGAGGGAGAATGTTCATAAGCGATGGAAAAAAGGGTAAGAGTAGATGATGCCACTGATGAAGAAGTCTTATCCCAGACCTCAAAGAAAGTTGTAGAATAAGATGAACCCATTAATCCAAAATATAATGGAATGAATCGGGAAGTGAATACAACATTAAAAGAGAATGAGACCCCCCAGATCAAAGAAATCTAGTTCAGAGGTAAAGGAATTAGCCCAGAATCGCCTATTCCCACAGTGCCATCTACAAATATGGTAATTTTTTTGGTTCATTCATCTACAACATTTTTCTTTCAAAATCCTTGAAGTGTTTCTAGTTCCGCAAGTTTATTTGGTATAAGTAGGGGAAGTGTGGTGAGTTCTACCATTATATCACAACCATGATCTCATGAGTTCATTTTAATGGGGATACAAGTTCCTCAATGGAAACACTAACTGTAGGATCCCTTACTCAATACCATGAGTTTTCAGGAAAAGGGGATGAGGATGTTGAGAAACATTGGTTTCTATGTGAAGCCATCTAGAGGTCGCAAGGGACTCCATATGCGAGCAAGTTGGTTGAGTATTATAACACTCTAAGGGGTCGATCTCTTAAGTGGTACATTAAGAGTATTGAACCATGAATTAAAGGTCAAACATTAACTCTGTTTCAAGTGAGGAAAATTTTTATTGCAGAGTTTAGGTTACCGCAGTTAGAGAAACAAACACTTTAAGAGTTCCGAGAGATAAAGTAGAGAGATGGAGAGTCTATGTGGGAATACAATCAAAGATTCAAAGATGCGATAGGGAA
The DNA here is from genome assembly GCA_032191745.1 of Picea mariana. Classification (NCBI taxonomy): domain Eukaryota; kingdom Viridiplantae; phylum Streptophyta; class Pinopsida; order Pinales; family Pinaceae; genus Picea; species Picea mariana. The sequence goes on along the minus strand of JASDQU010238024.1, from coordinate 13,907 downwards.
ATTGATGAACCCTATTCATTAAGACCATCAAACGCAGTGGTTCATCTAGGGATTTCTACCTTTAACTTGCATATCTTTGACACAACAAAGAATCACTACTCTAGGAGAAGCATTGGAGAAGTCCATGAAGAATGAGGCCATGGAAGGTTATCCACAAATTTTGAGAGTCATGAGGCATAATAAAGATGTGATTCTCATGCAACTTTAGGGTCAGATCTTTGCATTAACTAAAAATGTATTGGATTTGACCTTCCCAAAGGTAGTTTGAGTGCAATTATGGTGCACATGATATTATACAAAATTTCATGTAGTGACTGAATGCCCGAGGATGAGGGGTGTATGACCCTTGAGTACTCCACTGAAACATAACTGGTGGGACCAATAGGAGGAGTTGCACAAGTTGATGCTACAATGCCATTTCATTGGAATGTCCAATATCATTCATTTATGAATAATCAAGGGGGTCAAAGCAATGAATATTGTGAAATATGTCAAATCCATAGACACTCTCCATGACACTACCCCATTCTAAAAAAGTATACACTCGCTTCAAATACAATATATTTTGATTTATGTGGTTTGCCAACTCATAATGCCAATCAATATTGTTCTCCAGACACACTTAAAGACATGTTGGATTGATCCACATTTAGAGTGAATGAAGGACTTCATGGATTAGGAGGAGGTCACAAAGGTAGAGGTGGATATAGAGGAGGATGAATTGGCAGAAGAGGACAAGTTCATTTTTACAATTGTGATGAGAAAGGGCATATTGAAAAGGAGCTCCCACTTCCAATATGAACCCAGTGTTCACACTACAAGAATAATAATCACTCTACCGAGGACTACCTTGATATAATTTCTAAATGGGAATATTGTGATTGAAAATGAGGAGATAATTTGATCAACTCTAAACCAAGGACTGTAGCTAAACAAAGTGGATTTGTTATCAATATTATTACTAAAGGAGTGAAGATTGTTTCTGATTCTTAGGGACATAACCTACCTAACCCCTCAAGTGGGTAAAATAATATATTTCCATGTAATAAGGTTCAATATTAATAAGGCATAGAAATAAGGAAGAATAAGTCAAATGTAAGAAGACTTAATAGAAGCTTCCGCTTCTAGAAAGATCTTCCTCTAGATTGTTCTTTTGGATAGATAGATTTAGTATAACTAGGAGTAGAGGGCATGAGAATTTTTGTCTTGGATATTATTGTAATAGAGGTCTTCTCTACTAGAGGTTTCCCCCTCGAATAGGCAAGTGAACATTTCTCTCAGTAATCAAAGTGCTCTTTTTGGTGTTATTTTGGTATTATTTTGGTATTATTGTGGCATCGTTATGGTTATAGCACTATTTCTATGCCATTTATAGCTAATTATTTATGTTTTTCATACTGATTTATATCTGGAATACAACAATTGGTATCAGAGCACCTTCCTTGGAAGAAAATTGTGGGTTAAATGTTTTTTAGGGTAGAGACATATTCCAACGTCTTTAAGCTACAAATATATGTCATTACGCACATAAACCCATGGCCGAGGATTTATACACGCAAGAAATACAAGTGGTACTTATGTGAACATTTGTTTACCACCCATGTAACCCTTGTTGGTACCCTTTCGAGTGGTAGCACATCAAACAACACATGTTTACGAATCAACCTAAATCTCCTGAAGCCCTGCATAGATAAACCGATCGGTCGCCTGAATGCTATAGTGCCACTGAGAAAAATACTTGGGAAGATACTCTATAGTACCTAGGCAATCGAGTTGTATGGATAAGGGAATGGTCTAGCCTCTTTAGTTGGTTCCTTGAGATATTGGGCCGAGTAGTAATATTGGACCCTGCACGTATATCATAGAGCTATAACACAGGGAAAAGCCTTGTCTGTAGAACCCTTGAATACCCTAACCCTTGGGAAGAAAACATAAATAGAACCAAAAATATCTATTTCCATGCTACGATGTATTTTTCATTATGGTTGCAAAGTTACTACACATTTGTTTCTGTTAAGCATTTGGGCATTTCATCATAGTAATATTCTTCAGGGTGGAGTATAACTTTGCAGGAGTAAAAAAAAAAGCAAGCGAGTATAGTGGTCTTGCCAGCACAATTATTTGGGACCTATTCCATTGGATTCCCCTTTTCTCCCTGATCACAGTCATACCCTTCATTTTTAATCCTTTTTGTTTGAGTGGACCCGACCCCTTTGAAGTTTCCCTATTTTTTCACCTATTCCATTATATTTCCCTTCACACATTGATCATCGTGGTACAGATCACTTCAAAGTCCTTTTTTTGTGGTCCCACCCACCCTTTTTTTTCCTTACCTACATTTCCCCTCTCTAAATGGCCACCACACGCAACCAAGAACTCCAAGCTTCCATCAATCAAGCCCATGTCTCCATCGAGCATATCACATCTCAGATGAATTCTACCCATTCCTGCATTGAAAAATTAGAGCACAAATTTAACAACATGGAGACCATCCTCACAACCCAATTTACAACCCTCTAGTCTGTTGTCAATCAAATTTTGAACATCCCTACATATCCTTACTCATCAGACCAACCCGATGCTATTGATTCCTCTCAATCTACGCATTTTCAATCCAACTCCTTTCATTGTGAACCTCGTCTTCCCCGCATAGAATTCAATAAATTTGATGGATTCGATCCTACGGATTGGGTCACTTAAATGGATCATTATTTTTCCCGAAATGGTGTTACTGACAAGTTGTACAAAATTCACTATGATTTCCTCTATCTAGCTCCTGAACGCTGGCAATGGTGACAATAGAAAAAAAATTCACGCCATAGGTATATTTCCTAGACCCAATTTGTTGTTAAGCTCTATGCTCACTTTGATACTGATACCCACTATCTCGATCATTTGAACAAGTTGAAATAGTCAGGCACAGTGGAATACTTCATCACTTCTTTTGAGTATTTGACCTTTTGAATAAAGGGCATGTCAGATGCATTCTTTCGTGAATGCTTTATCAGTGGTATTAAGGATGAAATTCAATGCTAGGCTCTCATGGACCACCCTCCAACTTGGTTGGAAGCTACTCAACGTGCTAAAGAGGCCCAACAATTTTGTTTTTCCCAAAACAAAAAAACCCCTTTTGTTCCTCGCCCTCGACCTACTAATCCCAACCCCCCTGTCACTCCCCTCAAGGTCAAGAAACTAACTAGGGATGAAATGGTTGAATGACAACTGAAGGGTATTTGATATAATTGTGATGAAAAATATTTTTCGGGGAACGAATCTAAGGAACCAAAACTATTTATGGCCATTTTCGAAGATGTTCCTAAAGAGGATTTTACAGTAGCCCTTGTTGAAGAACTCCCCCTTCCTGATGCCACCTAGGAGCCTGCTGACCCACCTAAAGTCGAGCCACTTATTTCCTTGCATGCCCTCACTGGCTTCTCGCCCCCCCAAAAAATCAAGCTCATTGGCTACATTAAGCACATGAAGGTCATCATCCTTGTTGACAGTGGAAACACCCATAATTTTATTCATCGTCGCATTGGCCAAGAAACCAATTGCTATATTTGTGTTGTCAATAATTTTCAAATCATGATATCCAATGGTGGGTCCATCAAATGTGGTGGGCGTTGTGAAAATGTCCATCTTCAAATTGGTCATTAGCAACTGAAATATCATATCTTTTCCATTGACATGGGAGGTTGTGACATTGTGCTAGGTGTTTAATGGTTACGTACTTTGGGTCCCATTCTTATGGATTTTAAGAAATTAACCATGCAATTCCAACACGAAGGAAAAATGTATCAATTTCAAGGTCTCGCTGTTGGTTCTCCTGAGATAATTAGTTCCCATTATATGGAAAATCTCCTCAAGAAAGGCCACTATGGTATCATTTCTCAACTCCATTACATTCAAGTCGTTGAGACACCCTTTGTGCATCATGACCTCCAAGCTATCCTTTCCACACATCCAACTATTTTTTCCACCCATCATGGAATTCCTCCTTCTCGTGGTGTTCATGATCATTCCATTACCCTTGTTTCTAGCAGTCTTCCTCCCAATGTTATCCCTTATCATCACCCATTTTCCCAAAAGAATGAAATTGAGAAAATAGTGCAGGAATTTCTCCAAGCGAGTGTTATCCACCCTGATACTAGCCCTTATTCTTCCCCTGTGTTCATGGTACTTAAGAAAGAAGGTACTTGGCGCATGTGTCCTAACATTCATTACCTCAATAAGATCACCATCAAGGACAAGTTCACCATTTCTATCCTTGATGATCTCTTGGATGAGATGAGTGGTGCTCAGTACATCACTAAACTTGATCTACGTTCTGGCTACCACCAGATACATATGCAAGAAGTTGACATACCCAAGACTTCCTTTCGAACTCACAAGGGTCACTATGATTTTTTGGCCATGCCCTTTGGCCTATGTAATTCCCCCTCCACCTTCCAAAGCCTCATGAATCATGTCTTTCATCCTTTTCTCCTTCATTTTTTCTTAGTTTTCTTTGATGATATTCTCATCTATAGTAAAACTTGGCAATCTCATCTTTCCCATGTGGATCAAATTCTCCATCTACTCTTGCAGCACCAAATTTCCCTCACATGCTCTAAATGTTCCTTTGGAGCCTCAGAAGTAGATTACTTGGGTCATATTGTTGGAAAGGATGGTGTCCAGGTGGATCCTAAAAAGATTGAAGCAATGCAAGATTGGACTCGACTCAAGACTATCAAAATCAAGCATGGTTTTTTGGGTTTAACTAACTATTATCGCAAGTTTGTTCAGAATTATGGGAAGATTGTGGCCCCTCTCACTGCTCTCCTTAAAAATAATTCTTTCACTTGGAATCCCATAGATTATCTGGCCTTTCAAGCATTGAGTGTGGCTATGTACACTATCCTAGTCTTGGCCCTTCCTGATTTCACAAAGACCTTTGTCCTAGAATGTGATGCCTCCAGGAGAGGAATTAGAGCAGTCCTTATGCAAAAGGGAAGACCTTTGTCCTTTACTAAAAAAAAATTCTTAGAACGCCATTTGGGCCAATCAATATATGAAAAGGAAATGTTGGTTATTCTTCATGTAGTGGATCTCTGGAGCCCTTATAGCTTGGGGAAATGCTTCCAAATTAAGACAGATCATCAAAGCCTAAAGTATTTTCTGGAGCAATGACCTTCCTCCCTAGAGAAAAAAAAATGGGTAACTGTTCTTTGGTTATGATTATTAGATCATTTACAATAAAGAAAAATAAAATGTGGTTGTTGACGCTCTTTCTCAAAAATATGAATATGAAGGGTCCCTTTTTTCCCTCTCCATTTTACCAGACTGGCTCCAATATGTGCACCAAGAATGGATACATGATCCTAAAATATCACATATGATCCAACAATTGAAATCCAACTCTCCAGTTTCCCCAGGGTACTCTTGGCACAACGGTGAAAGTTTCTACAAAGTTAGTTTGTATTTAAGTAACCAGTCATAACTTAAATCTATGGTGCTTTCTGAGCTTCATGCTACTCCCACAACTAGACATTCAGGGTTTACCAAAACCTATGATCGGGTCAAATGTTCTTTTTTCTGGGATGGTATGAAAAAGGATGTTCTCACTTTTGTATAAGAATGTGATGTTTGTCAATGCAACAAAGGAGAAACCATCAAACCTCCTAGCACACTCCAATCGCTTCTAATTCCACATGCTATTTGGAGGGACATCTCTATGGATTTTATTGTGGGATTACCTAAATCAGGAAATAGGTTCATCATCATGGTGGTTGTGGATCGTCTTTTCAAGTATGCTCATTTATGTTCTCTTCAACACCCACTTAATGCATCAACTGTGGTTCAAGTTTTCATGGCTCATATCTTCAAGCTTCATGGCATGCCTCATTCTATTGTTTTTGACCGAGATCCAACTTTCACCAAAATTTTTTGGCAAGAACTGTTCTGACTCCAGGGTGTTGGGATCTAAATATTTTCTAAAAACAACCTTAGTTTAACATTAATTTATCAACCCGAGGATTTGTCTTTTATTTCAAGAATATCAGCAAAGTCTATGCAGATAGTTGTAGAGTCTAAAATCGTGTAGTTAAGGAAAATATGAGTTTATCAACAATCAAGTTCCTCACATATTCCTTTAAAATTCTGAAGCTAAGATCTATGACATAGTTTAAATCTGATCTATAACATGTTGTGAATTAAAGGAATTAACTAATCTGTTGAATTCATCTACTAAGAAGCAATAATCTAATCTAGGAAAATACTTGCAGAACTAATATTTCAACTATTAATCAACTTGCTGGAAAATAAATGATGAATTATTATATCTGTGGAAAGGGGAAAAAATGTAATCTAATTGAAAGGAACAACAAATATAATCTAATTGAAAGGAACAACAAATGTAGTCTAATCGAAAGGAACAACAAATGTAGTCTAATTGAAAGGAACACCAAACAATAATTTAAGCGAAAGGGACAACGTGTATGAAAATGAGAGGAACTGTCAAGCATTAAACTACAACAATGGAAATTGGAACAACAATCGATAACATTCAGATGAAACACCTATCTTTTGTAAGAAAACAATTTAAAAATATCAACACACTCATCCATTCATCTTTACAATTGCAAAAAAGATTTAAATCACAGAACGGAAATCAAACTGATACAATTACAGATTGAGACAATAACTCCTTTAGAATGGGCCCTCGGTCCTCAGAAGCACTGTTGTTATCGGACTAATCGGTAGGTGTAGAAACTAACTGATCTCCCTAGATCCACCTAGATATAGAACAAAACATACCAGAACATGACGCTTTTCTTAAGTTTTAGATATTGAATTTACTAACTAAAGAGGGATGAGTGACATACCATTTAAATTTCGCTTCCTCTCGCCATCTCCATCCTAGCTCCGTTCCAATGCTCATACAATGATGAACCTGCAAAAGAATGCAACCAACCAAAGTGATAGTAATAGCATAAACTCAATATAAACCTATGTATGTGATCAAGGAATCATACAATAAAACACAACAAGCTTTATAGGAAAAAATCATATTACTGTATCATATTAAATGTGAAAGAGAGATTACAACCATGGCCTTGATGTTGTAACGTCCCTTCCAACTGTCCTTCATTCCCCACACACTTTCACTCCAAGAATTATGAGAGCACAGATCTGATAATGTTCACAATCTATCTTGACAAAGTGGCGCATCTAGCCAAGCTAAAAATCTCCAAAGCTCAATCCAATCCAAGGTAATCCCAAAAGCTCAAAAGCTAACCAAAGCTAAAGCTAACTTTCTCCATGAGAACTCCTCTCCTTTTATAAGTTGAAGAGGATAAGGTGAGGAGGTTAGGATGATCCCACTAAATCATGAAAGTGAGTAAGATCCAAACCATTTGGATGCCACCTCACCATGGAAGTTTCTCCTTCTAGAAGATTCGAGAAAACGCTTGTTTTTCC